>JAATJX010003483.1:0-10379 GCA_028641955.1 Protonibea diacanthus | reverse complement strand
CAGTGTGTACAGTAGATGTCATACTCAGTGGTGACATCAGCAGTGACGTCATCGTAGTCTTCATCCAGTTCACTCCTTCCTTCAACACGCTGGTTTGTCTCCATGGAGACGGCTGATTTGTCTCCCGTCTTCCTGCTGCAGCAGATGGACAACAGACCACTAGATGGCAGAGGTGTCCAATCTAGTGATGTGTCATGCGCAAAAGATGCGGCTCTGAGAGCAGATGCTTTGTAGTGAATCAGAAGAGCCGACTCGTGAGAGCCGGCTCCCAGTTTTTTTTCCCTTTCGCTGCTTACCTCAGTGCTCAGCCTAAGCTCTGCTCAAGGCAGAACTTTGTTTTGGTTGGTCAGCATCGCGGCCATCCAAGCTGAGGCATCTGACTTTTTTGAATGCCAACCTTCACTGAGGACATTAGTACTGTTTGCTTGAGTTTGGCTCTGTTCTGTGGATTTGTTTGCAGTTTTTTGTTCATTTGTGCAATAAAAATGTTTGATTAAAATATTAAACAAAAGGAAGAACTGTTTTGTAACAGAATAAATGCACAGAATTAGGCAATTATAAGGCTTCTCATAAAAACACTGAACATGAAAGGGTTTTCAACACACAAACCATTCATTTTTGCAAAGTTATGGTAAAATAAAGGCCTACAAAAAATCCTAAATTAAGAGTCAGGAGTCGAAACAGCTGGCTCTTCTTTGGGAGCTAAAGGGACCCAAAGAGAGTGATCAAACTTTCAGTGTAACTGGTTTCCATGACTGGAAGCATGCAATGGAAAACAGAAAGGGACTAAACAGGCATGCTGCATCCAAAGAGCACCTGACTTGTGAGGCCATGTGGAGGGACAAGGAAAGACGGATTCACACAAGTAAGGAAATCTCAACAGTAATTAACACTGATCAACTGCAGCGCAACAGATATTATCTGTCTGCAATTATTGATGTTATAGAGTTCCTTGCTGTGAACCAACTTCCCTTTAGAGGTGACCACGACGCATACAGTGCTATGAATGAGGATGGATGGGGGCTATTTTTGTCTCTATTTGAGTTTGCAAGAAAAGATGCCGAATTAGCAAAGATAGCAAAAACTATACACAAGCCATGACATTCAAAATAACTTAATAGATGTGATGAGTGCTTTAGTAAGAGAGCACATTGTCAAAGAAGTTGGTGAATCATTCTACATGTTAAAAGTGGATGGAACCAGAGACCCAACAGGGAGAGAGAATATATCCATAGTGAGCACCTCCTAACAATAGCCACTGCTGACCAGAGAGATGCAGTTACATTGACAATGACACCATCTTAGGAGAACTGACCACAGCTGGCCTGAGCCCTGAGAAAATCATCAGTCAGGTGTATGATGGGGCCTCGCTCATGTCGGGTAAACATGGAGGGGTACAGAAACTGCTGCAACAAAAAGTGGACAGAGAGATACCATATGTCCACAATCATCAGCTGCATTTGGTGGTCATCCATGCCCTGGCAGTTGAAAAGGCCATCATGGACTTCTTCAGTGTGTGTAACATGCTGTACAAGTTCTGCAGAAGACCAACTGTTGCCATTCTCTACAAAGGAGAGACACTCAAGCGCCTACTGGACCAACGCTGGACTGGACATTCTGCTACAGGTATGTTAATTTGGACTGATTAAGATGATAATGATGATGCTGTATTGTGTGAATGACTCCCCCACCTGAAGATATTAAGATTTATTTTCTCTATTCTACAGTCTCAGTCATTCTGAAATCATTTGATGACCTATCCACACTGCTCGGAGAGATCACCTGCAACTGGGCATTTGGAGCAGATCTGCGCATTGAAGCAACAGGATTGTGGCAGAGCATGTCTGAGCCCAGCTTTAAGTTCATTGCTGAGATGGTGCATAAGATCCTTGCATATCATGATCCCCCAAACAAGATGTTGCAGTCCGAAGACATGGATCTGCTTACAGGTGAAATTATTAATGTAGATGGTGAAAAAAGTATACCTACTTCTAAGCCAAAATAATAATAATAATAATAACTTATAGCTGGATTTGTTTGTTTTGTTTCATTTCCCTGTGTCTTTTCATGCAATGCTGCACTTTACGTTGTGTTATATTCTGTACAGTAACAATAAGGTTTTTGTTTTTTTTCTTCTAGGTTTGCAGCTCATCCGCAGTGCATGCACTTGTCTTGAGAGTATCCGCACTGAGACTGAATTCCAGGCAATCCTAGTGCATTGTGACAGTGTCACAAAAAGGCCATCAAAAAGAAAACGCTCGCAGAACACTGCCTTTGCTGACTACGTTTTGGAGGAAATCAGCACACATGTAGATACCAACAATGAAACAGACCTACGCAGGATTTACTTCAGTTGCATTGACTCAGTGTGTGGCGAAATGAAAAACCGCTTCGGCAAAAACAACTGTGAACTGATGGAGGCACTAAATGCCCTGGATCCTGTGAAAGACACATTTCCACCAGATGGAGAGAAGTGGACAATGAAACAGGTGATGAAAGCTAGGCATAAGTTCAGTATTGTTTTTATTGTATGTTAAAAAGCTACAAGGCTCCTTTAGAATTATTAAATAGCCTATATTGTCATGGCATGGTCATTTGGTGACCTTAAAACAAACTGATATTTTTCAGCATCAGGGCTTCATCATGCAGTCAAACAGATCACACATCATACCTAATATGATTTGGTTCAATGAGACATTTTAACATGGGGGCTTATGGAGACTGACTCACTTCTGGAGCCAGCCTCAAGTGGAAGTTTATACAGTCTGTGATTTAAAAAAAAAGTTTTCTGACAAGCCCAGCCCCCCAGAACACTGACTGGACTGTCTTAAATCACAGATGCTGGGCTGTGGAAATGAGAATCTTTCAAAGTGTCTGGTGCATTTTTTAAAAAATGCTTAGAGCTTGTTTGTTTTCTTTGAATCCTTTGATCTGTTCTGGCCCCGCCCACTTGACCGTTGACTCCTTTGCTCTGTTCTGACTCCGCCCACTTGACCTTTGAATCTGTTCTGGCTCCACCCACTTGTCCTTTGCTGTTTGGCAGGTACATGTAAGACATGCAAAGAGCTTCATGCAGCACTGATCTTAGTACGAGTTACTCCTACTTTGAGCACAGTCTTGAAAACCCTCAACAATAGTTGGATATCTTAAGAAATCTTCATTTAACTCCCTTCAATCTACAGACATGCCAATCTTACATCTGGGTCTAGTCGCTTTGCCTTGGGTGGCCAAAAATACAAGTCGCCTCATCATATCTGGATTGGGACTTAATCAACCTAGTTCAGCCACGGTCAGCCCAGCAGAACCAGTTCTCTGTGAATCCCTTGACGTGCCAGATAAGAAAGATGTGAAGGATAGTAGGTACAATAAACTCAGGTTGTTGTATCAGGAAAATGGCAGCTGCTCCTTAAGTTTGGACTGTTTGGGTAAGGAAACCCAGAAACAAGAGCAGGACACCCCGGCATGCATTGACCCTGTGGTTCATAGGGACAATGACTCCCCAACTTTGGACTGTCTGGTTAATGAAACTGACCCTGTAATTAGGAGTGTTGACAGCATCTCCCCAAGTTTGGACTCACTCACCACTCTGGTTAACAAAACTCTAAAGCAAGAGCAGGACACCCCGGCATGCATTGTCCCTGCGATCAGGAGTAATGACAGCATCTCCCAAGTTTGGACTCACTCACCACTCTGATTAACGACTCTGAAACAAGAGCAGGACACCCCGGCCATTGTCCCTGCGATCAGGGTAATGACAGCATCTCCCCAGTTTGGACTCTCCACCACTCTGGTTAATGAAACTGGGGAAACAAGACGGACACCCCGGTATGCATTGTCCCCTGCGATCAGGAGTAATGACAGCATCTCCCCAAGTTTGGACTCACTCACCACTCTGGTTAACAAAACTCTGAAACAAGAGCAGGACACCCCGGCATGCATTGTCCCTGCAATTAGGAGTAATGACAGCATCTCCCCAAATTTGGACTGCCGCCGTGATTTTTGCCCTGATGTCTCTGGTACAAGAACTGAAAGATCCTTGGAACACACAACTGTTGACCCAGAGGTGCCTCAGTCTGCTGGCAGAGGGTCCCTACAGGGGATTGTAGATATTTTCTGCGGGATCAAAGCAAGTATTGCAAATTGCTTTTACGGCATCAAAGCATGGATTGCAAATTACTTTTACAGGACCAGAGAAAGATTTTTTAGATGGATCGACACATTGAAACAGGAAATGTCTTGGATTCAAACAATAACAAAAACAACAACACGAATAACAACGCGAGGAAGAATAACACGAAGCAGAACAAAATCAGCAACAAAAAGAAGAAGAAGAACAACAACAACAACACAAAAAACAACAACAGAAACAACAACAGTTTCACCATTCAGAATTTTGAAACAGATAGGTTCCGCTGAAGAAACAACACAAATAACAAGAAGAATACAAAGAAGAGCAACACGTGCAAAAACACAAATAACAACAACAGAAACAATAACAGATCCACCAATCTTTATTTTCAGACAGGGAATATCTTTGATTGAAACAACAATACAAACAACAACACAAACAACAAGACAAAGAAGAACAACACCAAATGCAATACAAACAACAACCACACAAACAATAACACAAACAACAACAACAACAACAACAACAACAATGCCACCAAGGTTTGTTTTTGTTTTAACTGTTGCTATTGCTCTATTCGGTGGAACTCTAGTCTACTAGTCCAAATAAGATCTAAACAACAACAACAATGCAAACAAACAAACAAACAAACAGTTCCACCAATCATAATTTAGTAATTGTCCTTGTGGGTTTTCTCCAGGTGCTCTGGTTTCCCCCACAAATTGAATAAGACCCCCCCCCCCCCCCCAAAAAAAAAAAAAAACAGTTCCACCAATCATAATTTAGTAATTGTCCTTGTGGGTTTTTTATCAAAACTAAGAATTTTGATAAAACAGTGTGGGCGTGGTGCTCTATCATACTTGACCCTTTGACCCAATTCTGGCCAATGTGTGTGGCCTATTTTAACAAACTCCTCCTAGGGATTTCATCCCATCTAATTGAAACTTGGCATGTGTGTTCTTAACGCCAAAACCCCAGGTCACCCATTGTTCTCTCTCTTTTAAGTCTCTTCTTCAAGCACTCTCCTCCGCTCTAAACGGACCACATGGGTCTGTGAGCCTTTACAAGCACAAACGTTGCTTGTGCTTGTAAACAGGGAGAGAGCAAGTTAACTCTGCCTACTAAAGTCTCTAATAAATCTCTAATAAAAAAAAACTGCCTCTGTGGAGCCTGCTTCAGTAAACATGTCAGAAGAAATATTCAGCCTTGTGAAAGAACATATATACACTATATTGCCAAAAGTATTTGGCCACCCATCCAAATGATCAGAATCAGGTGTCCTAATGACTTGGCCCGGCCACAGGTGTATAAAATCAAGAACTTAGGCATGGAGACTGTTTCTACAAACATTTGTGAAAGAATGGGCCGGTCTCAGGAGCTCAGTGATTTCCAGTGTGGAACTGTCATAGGATGCCACCTGTGCAACAAATCCAGTCGTGAAATTTCCTCACTCCTAAATATTCCAAAGTCAACTGTCAGCTTTATTATAAGAAAATGGAAGAGTTTGGGAACAACAGCAACTCAGCCACAAAGTGGTAAGCCACGTAAACTGACAGAGAGGGGTCAGTGGATGCTGAAGTGCATAGTGCAAAGAGGTCGCCGACTTTCTGCACAGTCAGTTGCTACAGAGCTCCAAACTTCATGTGACCTTCAAATTAGTCCACGTACAGTACGCAGAGAGCTTCATGGAATGGGTTTCCATGGCCGAGCAGCTGCATCTAAGCCACACATCACCAAGTCCAATGCAAAGCGTCGGATGCAGTGGTGTAAAGCACGTCGCCACTGGACTCTAGAGCAGTGGAGACGCGTTTTCTGGAGTGATGAATCACGCTTTTCCATCTGGCAATCTGATGGACGAGTCTGGGTTTGGAGGTTGCCAGGAGAACGGTACATTTCGGACTGCATTGTGCCGAGTGTGAAATTTGGTGGAGGAGGAATTATGGTGTGGGGTTGTTTTTCAGGAGTTGGGCTTGGCCCCTTAGTTCCAGTGAAAGGAACTTTGAATGCTCCAGGATACCAAAACATTTTGGACAATGCCATGCTCCCAACCTTGTGGGAACAGTTTGGAGCGGGCCCCTTCCTCTTCCAACATGACTGTGCACCAGAGCACAAAGCAAGGTCCATAAAGACATGGATGACAGAGTCTGGTGTGGATGAACTTGACTGGCCTGCACAGAGTCCTGACCTGAACCCGATAGAACACCTTTGGGATGAATTAAAGTGGAGACTGAGAGCCAGGCCCTCTCGACCAACATCAGTGTGTGACCTCACCAATGTGCTTTTGGAAGACTGGTTGAAAATTCCTATAAACACACTCCGCAACCTTGAATAACCTTTTTTTTTTTACATGGGAGCCGAACACGTATCATTGTGACAAAATAAACAAAAGAACGAAAGACAGAACTATTGCAGCTCACTATCAATACACTGAAGATTCCGAGTAAAATAACATATACAGCAGACAGACGACAGACAGACTGCCATCTTCTTTTAATATGGGATGGATAACTATGTTAACTTGTGACCACACCTGGCTCTGTTCCTGTTAAAGTCTCTAATAAATCTGTAATACAAATATACATATGTCCATATACATCTATGGAGTCTGAGTCATGTCACCACACCACACGTATGTCCTATGAATAGAAGAAAGTCAGAAAACATTGTACAGGGTTTGAACTTGTACCATTGTGACAAAATATACTAAAGACAGATACTTAACACAGTTCACCATGAGCACATTTAAGACCTTGTCATAAAATACCACATACAGCATACATATTCTGCCATCTCTTTTTAACATGGGATGGATGTATGGTATAGTTGCCGTTGGAAATGCTCTTCCTGTGGATATCTATTAAATGTCTGAAACATTTCCCAAATACGTCATTGGAGCGAGTAAGCATGTGTCGTGTTGAAGGACTGTTCAGCCCTTTCATATACAACATACAGTCTGCTGTGCCTGTTTTTCCAAGCCAGGAGACGGACAATCAGATCAACTTGTGACCACATGGCTCTGTCACCCTATGCGTAACTTGCAGTTATGGTATTTCATATTTGGTTGTGTACAGAGATGTAGTTTCAACACAAAGATGCATTGCTGCAAGTGTATTTAAGTCATAAGTCAATTTATTTATATAGCACATTTAAATACAACGAGACATTGGCCAAAGTGCTGTACAACATCAAAACAAAATAAAATACATTAGAAGGAAAGGAAAAAACAAGTAAACAAATAAAACAAGTTAACCACAAATTAAGCAATTACATAAAAGAAGAAATAATAAAATACTGTAGCGTGAATAAATGTGTTTTTTAATCCAGACCTACCAACCTGATCTGGAGGGGGAGGCTGTTCCAAAGTTTAGGAGCTGCGACTGAGAAGGCCCTGTTGGCCCTGAGCGCCAGTCTAGACCTTGGAACTAGTAATTGTTGTTGGTCAACTGACCTGAGCAAGCAATGTGGGACATATGGATAGATAAGATCTGTGAGATAGGGCGGGGCTAGACCATTTAGGCATTTATATACAATCGGTAGTAATTTGTAGTGAATTCTGTAAGGAACTGGTAACCAATGTAAGGATGCCAGGACAGGTGAGATATGTTCACGCTTGCGTGTGCCAGTCAGGAGCCTAGCTGCAGCATTTTGAACCAGCTGCAGCCTAGATATTTCCATTCCGACATACAAGAATTGCAGTAGTGTTGGAGGAAATGAAAGCATGAGTGACCTTCTCAGGGTCTCTAGGGGAAAGGAAGGATTTGACCTTGGCTAAAACTCTTAATTGATAAAAACTGGCTTTGACAACTGTGTTTATCTGCAAGTCTAATTTAAAAGAAGAATCAAAAATAACACCAAGATTCTTAACATGAGGTTTCAAGTAAGGTGCCAAAGAACCAAGGAGTGAAGAAATGTTGTCAGGTGACACAGGTGGATGGCGAGAGGGATTAAGTACCAGAATCTGTTTTATTTTCATTGAGGCAGAGAAAGTTTTGCAAAAGCCATGTTTTAACATCAGCCAAACAACTTGTTAATGTATTTATGGAGTCAGTAGTAGGATTCAGCAGTATTGTCAGCATAAAAGTGATAGCCAACATTATGTTTTTTAAAAATAAACACCAAAGGCAGTATATATATATTGAAAATAGAATTGGCCTCAGTATGGACCCTTGAGGTACACTGCAGGTCAGAGGGGCTGACTGGGAAGAGTAGTCACCAGTGCTGACACACAGAAGGTTCTATCCGTCAAGTAGGACCTAAACCAATTTAGAGCGGTGCCACAGATACCAACATACTGCTCAAGATGGGAGATCAAAATCTCATGGTCAACTGTATCAAATGCAGCAGTGAGGTCAAGTAAAACAAGGACAGTGGGGTCACCAGCATCAGCAATAAGTAAAAGATCATTAAAGACTCTTAAAAGGGCAGTTTCAGTGCTGTGATGTGATTTAAAACCAGATTGAAGAACCTCACAAATGCTATTCCGGCATAAAAAAGACTGAAGTTGTTGTAAGACTACTTTTTCCTAATACCTTAGACAAAAAAGGTAGAGTGGAGATCGGTCCAAAATTTGACGGGTCTGTAGATCCAGATTTATTTTCTTTATGAGGGGATGTACTGTTGCATGTTTAAGATACCCTGGAACTGAGCCTGTCTCCTGACAAGGCATTTAAAATGATTAAAATCGAAGGTCCAATAACACCAAAGATGTCTTTGAAGAGACTGGAAGGAATAATATCTGAGTTGTAGTATGTAGGTTTCAATTTAGCAACAATTTTTGTTAGGGCTGTATTTGTGTAGTTGATACAATTGTTGACAATTGATAATTAATATTTATATGGATATAATAATTATTGTCAATATAGCCTTGCTCAATACATTTGTTTTGAGGAATGTAAGAAATCGTTGCTACCATTAGAGATAGTTTTAACACTTTTGTGGAATACAAACTCAACAAACTGGACAGAAATAAGGCTGATCAGTCCTTCCAGCACACACCCAATGGTACCATTTGGTGCACCCAGTACATTCGATCTGAAAGAGGAAATAATCAATTTCATTTAACAAAAAATTGCGGTCTTCATTTAAAGAACTTAAAGGGTTCCTACCCAGTGTTCCATAGGTTTGGCGCTTTCATCTGTCTCCTTCCTCCCACATATAAGGCAGAGTTCACTTATGTTGTCTGTTAAAATGTATTCCAGTTTTAATCAGTGAATCTAGTACAAGTAAATGTTTCAGTCAGGTTTACACACAGTTGATTGATGCTTACCAGAATCACCTGGGAGTGTTTCTTTTCTCTTTGTGGCTGCTGCTCTCCCTCCTGTCCTCTCTTGTTGTTTCTTCCCCCACAGGTGATAGTGAATCTGGTAATCAGGGAGGGGTTAAAGAGGAGGAGGAGTGAGGTTGCTCTCACTCTGGGGTGGCAGCAGCAGGGGAAGGTTTGCTTTTCTTTCATTGAGCTGAGTTATCCCTTCTTTTTGCTGTCCATGATGACAGAGTATACTTATTTCAGTTTATTTTAGTTTGAGTTGGAGACCACCAGTAGTCCAGTTTTCGTTTTGTGTTAGTGGGGAAGTGCAGGGTGTGACAGCCCACAGCGTGGCTGGCCCTGTGTTTCCCCCTCTTGTTTCTTTTGGCCAGGGTCGCCGTCTCTTTGGTTCATTACTATATGGATTAAATTTTTGTCCTTTTCTTCCCCAGCGGGAATTTATCAATAAAGAACCTTTTCTTTTGCAAACCTTGAAACTTTCATGTGGTGTCCTTTATGTTATGGTCTCATTGAGCCAACATTAAGTTAAGCATGAATTTAATTTTATGATGCCATAACAGTGGTTCTCACAAAAAGAGTTTCAATAGTCTTACTTTGCATATAAAGACACCACAAGATGTGTCTCATTATCACACCGCCATAAGGACAAATTCAGATTTTTCTTCATGAAGGCCCTAAAGTACAAATCAAGGATCTAATCTGTTGATCAGAAACAATTCAAGTTAAATACTTACAAAGAGAGAGGAAAAAAGGAGGGGAGTCAGATTTTTTCGGGTCACAATTTACATCTATCACAATCTGACTCCCCTCTTATATGAAAAATACAAAATGTAAAACCAACCATTTTCACACTGCTGGCATCTTGTGACCTCTGCTACTTATGTGTAAAGTTATTTGTACCTAGAGTTAAGAGAGAGGAAAAAAGGAGGGGAGTCAGATTTTTTCGGGTCACAATTTACATCTGTCACAATCTGACTCCCCTCT
>JAATJX010003467.1:0-11589 GCA_028641955.1 Protonibea diacanthus | reverse complement strand
TCTACCTGGAGATGACGTAGCTTACACACCTCATTAGCATTCTCATTTCTCAACCTTTTGTTTGCACTTACTGGGCTTTTTGGTCTCCCAGTGTCACACAGATCACAGAGCGGAAAATGCAGCTGGTTTGACTACCGTATACTATACAGTATGGAGTGAGAAGGGAAGCATTAGTAATTATGTAAGGGTAGCCTAGAATAGCCTAGATGTTGTTGATTTAGTAAACACTGACATGTTAGATATAGACACCACAAATACTCTCCCTCCTTTATGACTATTGAATAATAACATAGCCTAATAAATCTGTCGGCTGCTTTCCAGTCCAGTACAATCATCAGTCTCTGCGGGCGTAGGCTACATTATGTGTCGTCAATTTTGGACAAGAAGGGCTGTTTGCTTTTTTTTTTTTGTAATTTATGTTTTTCTTTTTTTTTTTTTCATTTACTGTATTTTCATTTTTGTTCATCCCATAGGCCTAATCCTGCATGAATAAATTGAAGCATAAATGAAACTCCATGCAACAACTTTTTTTTGTGAATTTCCATTTAAAGAGGAAGAATTACAGGTGATTACCAGCCTTTTGGAAGACTTTTGTAGTTGTGCAGGTACAAACACCTCATTAGCATTCTCATTGCTCAACCTTTTGTTTGTACTTAGTGGGCTTTTTGGTCTCCCACTGTCACACAGATCACATATTGCAGCTGGTTTGACTACAGTATACTGTACAGTAGCCTTGTGATTTGAGTGTGTTCATGAACAGGAGGATGACTTATTTACTGTATTTTCATAAATGAAAGACTTAGAAGTCCCCGGAAGACTGACCCTGAGTCACAGCGGCATCGCTACTGTTGCTAAACGACAACGTATTTATTTATTATTTATACTATTCGTCCAGCAGGTTCTCGTGGATCGTGGCTGCTGCTGACGTCCACTATATTTAGCATCACTGTCATTATTGCTACCATATCTCTACTACAGTTTATAGTCAGTTAATGATTTACTGCTGCTGTCCATCTGTGTCCCTCTAACTCTATCACAGGTTCCACTGCTACTGTAATCATTCTATCATTTATTGTATTTCATTGTCATTCTATCATTCATTGTAATTGTACAATATGTTTGTGTTGATTTGTTCTGTACACGTGACATCCATTGCACGTCTGTCCGTCCTGGGAGAGGGATCGTTACTCTGTGGCTCTTCCGGAGGTTTCTTCCACCTTTTTTCCCTGTTAAAAGGGTTTTTTGGTGGGCAAGTTTTTCCTCACTCGAACCGAGGGTCTAAGGACAGAGGGTGTCACTCCCTGTACAGATTGTAAAGCCCTCTGAGGTAAACTGTGTTTTGTGACTTTGGGCTATATAAATAAAATTTGATTGATTGATTGATTGATATATCTGGGACTTATCTGTGCATATGCAAATTGTTTCCTTCCTAAAAACTGACCAGTTTTTCTGTGCCATCTGACCTTTAACCAGATTGCTCTGCTCTATGCTGCTCCAACTGACTGACTGGAAAAAAAGGTGCTTTTATACTACATATCCCATTGACACATGCATTTATAGACTGAAGACATGCCAACTTCTCATTAGTTTTGGGGAACTAACCATTCATATACATTCACACACTGATGTGCAGCCTTTAGGAGCAAGTTGGGGTTTCTGCTTTTTTACTGAATGAAAAATCTATTTTCCTGGCAATTCAATGACTTTTTGTCCATATTGACATAAAAAAAGAAAAAAAGGGCAAACAGATACAATGAATAATGTGGTACCTAAAAATACATTTACGGTTACTTTAAATAGACATTTCCACTTGTTAAATTGCTATAACCGTTTTGAGATATGTATTGTTGCACTTGCCAGTAGGTGGCAGGATAAACCTTCTGTGGCTTTTAGCAGTAAGGAAGTGTGTGTGTGTGTGTGTGTGTGTGTGTGTGTGTGTGTGTGTGTGTGTGTGTGTGCTTGGAGCAGCTTGACAACTTGTATGATTTGCCAGTCCTGTCAGTGAAGCAATAAAGTGAGCATTTTCTACATCACTAATGTCATCATAGTCTGAAGGGTGTAACAATAACAAAATAATTGCATTATTTGCCAAACAGTAATTAAATACTGTTTGTCTTTGGGTGTGTGTTTGTGTGTTAGTTATATGTACATTGTCAGTGTCATAAGAGTCCTACATCATAGCAGGTGTCATACTCAGCTTTTGGTGTTGCTGAAAAGAAGAAAAAAAAACAAAAAGAAAAAACAAATGAAAAATAGTAATATTCTTTCAGTGCATAATGTTATTTTGTCATCACAGTTTTGCTAAATGATGTTAAAATAATAAAACGAACAGTAGATCACTCGTTTCATGTATGTAAGGTGCTGTCTATGTGCTGTTTAATACAATGTTTAGTATGCAAATCAACCTTGTCCCTGTAATTCATGAGTCTGAGATAGAGAATAATGATTGATTTACTTTATTTAAGAACTGTTTTAAAGTACATGAAATCATCACTTTCACACCACATAGGTAAAACTCTGCACTATTTCAGATATTACTTTGAACATTTGTAGAAATCTATAAATCCTTTTGATAATGAAACTGTGTCTGTGCGTGTACAGTATATGTCTGTGGCCCATCAAACAGCATCAGCGCTCTGTCATTTACTAGCTGCCTCCTCACTGTGACACATCCCTCTAATCATCTCCCTCCATAAAGCAGGTAGGAATTATTTTTTAAATCCCTCTGCCAAATTACATTCAAAAGCCCAAGAGAACCCTGATGGGTGATGCCTGAACAGCCTCCACGCAATTACCAAAGTTAACAAGCCAGAAAATTCTGAATCTGTGCCTGGAAACAACATTTACACTATTAGATCCAACATCAAACACTGTCAAAGCTAAAGAGTTTACTATTGCTATTATGATAATAATCTATAAAGAAGCATGCTATCTGTCCAGCCTGTCTTCAGTGCCAGACCAATAAACTGATTCCCTGATATTCATGGATTTGAAATTTATGGAAGAATTATCCTATCTTTATTCAAGAGCGTAGATTTTCAGTTTGAGAGCATGATTTCTCCTTTTCGTGCTCACATTTATTCTCATGCTCACATTTTGTGCTCACATTCGATTTCTGCTGCTTTCTTTCAAAATGTGTGCTTGGACTCAAAACATCACATGCTTGCACTCACATTTCTTCTTCTTGGACACAAACATTTCGCTCGCACTCAAATATGTCCTGTGTGCGCTCAGATCTAACGTCTACGTGCTCAAACCTAAGTGTGCTCGCACTCAAACCGTGCCCTGTGCGCTCTCAAATTTTTTGTGCTCGCACTCAAAACAACACGTCCTCTCAGGTTGAAGTGTCTGCTCAGACTGAAAGCTGCCCCTCCCTGCGCTTAAATTAGTGTGTTTCACCAGCCAATAGGGAGACAGCTAGAGTGTGGCCCAATCTTGGGTGTGTTCCTTCGCCGTTTTTGAGCGTTCCGTAGGGGCGGGTATGTGGTCTGTTTGTAAAACTGCTTCTCTCTTAAAATACACCAGTTTACCATATTAGCCAGCTATTTGAATCGTCACCTATTTACGACTTTATTTATGTATAAATAATCTTAAGTAATCCTAAAAAAAGTTATCGTAATTTAGATTTTTTCGAATTTCATATTAGCATTATATTGTAAATACTCTCACTAGCATAGCAGTGTTATGATAGTTGAATGGTTAAGTACAATGTTGTTTGTTACATTTTAAACTATGGGACGCCGGTTCGCATCCCGGCCCCCGCACTTTTGCTGCATGTCATATTATGATTTTATATTTAAATTAATAAATTACTGTTACAGTAGTGGAATCCGTGTAACTAGCTGATTCTCTTATTGAAACATTTAACAAGACATGATGGGTGAATAGGCTAGGCTATATCCGTAGTTTTCTCTGGACCCCTACCCCAATGTGACCAGTTTGGGTAGGGGTCCAGAGAAAACTATGGACTATTGAAACTATGGAGTCCAACATTGTTTTGGCGTATGCACACACCGATGAAACTGAATTTTAGTGACCTCCAATTGGCGTAACTGGGTGTCATTACCGCCGACATGAATAACAATCTTACTATATCCACGTTTATCTTTAGTCAGCAGTTTTAAATAAAAAAAAAAAGACTCGATGTTGCCCACTCTGGCACTCAGGATGCATTTAACTATGGCCCCCGGTGTCGCTAACTTCACGTTTCTCAAAATGGAGCTGCCAATGACCAGAGTTGGCCTCTCAGCAGGTGTGTAACTGAGTAGGCATTACAGCATACATTTTATTAAAAAAATACACTTGAGAACAGCTGTTGGAGTTAGGCAGTGCTAGCATACTCTCTGTGGAAAAAAAACGGAGAGCCCTGCTGAAGTGAGGAGAAGAAGATGGGCATGCAGATCTGGATCTAAGTGCTGGGAGTGCAAAAGTCAGTACGAACCACCGTCTGTTATCATGGGGAACAGATAAGATGAAGGCGCTAACCAGGCTACAGAGGGAATATGGAGATTGTAGCATGACACATGGCTGAATGAACTCACTTCGGGTTGCTGGTTACTCTGGATGGCTTTTCAGTAGAGCCACTAGGGTGCCCCTATTTACTTATGAGTATGTTTCTGATCCACTTTGCATAATGTGAGCTACTGCAACAAGTTAATTTGGGATCAATAAATATCTATGCTTACAAATATTTCTGTAAGAACCCTGCTGTGTTCTGTTGCTGTTGGAGTTGACTGCAAACTCAAGACTTTCTCCTGGTTTACTGTTGTCTTGAACATTTTAATGAAAACATTGCACTTCTAAAGTCAATAATCCTAAATATAAAAAGAGAAAATGTTCAGTAAAAAATATAGTAATGCATTGATTCAGATATTGAATGTGTCAGGTCTATATATATATATATGTAACCGCTCACTCTGACTTCTGTTTTTAACACCAATATTGTTCTTAAATAACAACAATCACTTCCAACAATGAAACTCCAAATACAGATGTTTCACATTAAAAGCCCTGGAGCCTCTTATAGGGCATAATCCCTCCTTTTCCTGGTAGGCTTTTCATGTGACACATCTGCAGGAAGTCTTGTTTCATTTGCAGCTCCTCCAGCCACAGGCAGAGTAAGGAGTGCTGCTGTGAGTCACACACGTGTTGTGTTGTTGTGTCTGTCACATCATCCACCACATACAATTTAACAGCCAATTTATCTCAGATTATTTTCTATACATTTATACGTACGTGCATATTACTATTAGTAGTAGTATTATGAGTATTCTGCTCACGGAAGAAATAATGTTTTGTCAGACGCAGGAGATCTCACATCATGACCTGTGATCTCTACATGCGAACTTTGGATAGGTCCTTTAATGTTCACATAAAACAAATTTCAAGGACTGCTTTCTTCCACTTATGCAACATCACCAAAATCAGATGCATTGTTTCTCAAGCGGATGCAGAAAAACTAGTCCATGCATTTGTTACTTCTAGGCTGGACTATTGTAACTCTTTGTTATCAGGCTGCTCCAATAAGTCTCTTAGGACTTTGCAGCTAATTCAGAATGCTGCTGCATGTGTTCTGACTGGAACCAAGATCAGAGATCACATATCTCCTATTTTGGCTTCCTTGCATTGGCTACCTCATAGTACCTTACTACCCCTCTAGACCACTGCGCTCTCAGAATGCTGGGTTCCTTGTGGTTCCTATAGTTTCCAAAAGTAAATTGGGAGCCAGAGCTTTCAGCTATCAAGCTCCTCTTCTGTGGAACAAACTACCATTCTTGGTTCGGGAGGCAGACACGGTCAACACCTTTGAGAGTAAACTTAAGACTTTCCTTTTTGATAGAGCTTATAGTTAGGGCTGACTCAGGTCATCCCTTAGTTATGCTGCGATAGGACTAGACTGCCAGGGACTCCCCCTTACATTTACAGCGACTTACAGAGAGGGAACGATCAAGATACATTTTGATAAGAAAGCGTTAGTGCAACAATGCAGTGCTATGACAGTTCTTAAAGGGGTAGCTTTCTCATGTCCAGTTGTAGGTAGTGCTAGGAGAGAAGGTAATCTCTGAAGAACTCTTCAGGAGTTTTTTAAAGGTAGAGAAGGACGCCCCTGCTCTGGTAAGAACTGCTAGTGCGTTCCACCAGCAGGGAACAACAGACAAAAAAAGTTTGGATTGGCTTGAGCGAACGGGTGGCAGAGCCAGCCGTCGCTCATTGGAGGAGCGCAGCGGTCGTGAGGTAACATATGCCTGTACAAGGGTGTTCAGGTAGGTAGGTGCAGAACCGGAGACAACTTTGTATGCGAGCATTAGCGCTTTGAATTTAATGTGGGCTGCAACAGGTAGCCAGTGGAGCTCGATGAGCAGCGGGGTGACATGTGACCTTTTGGGTTGGTTGTAGACCAGGCATGCCACTGTGTTCTGGATCATCTGAAGAGGTTTCACTGTGCAGGCTGGGAGGTCCGTCAGGAGGGCATTACAGTAGTGTAGTCTTGAAATCACCACAGCTTGTGTCAGGAGTTGAGTGGCGTGTTGCGTTAAGTAAGTCTGATTTTTCTGATGTTGTGAAGTGCAAAGCAGCATGACCGGGTAACTGAGGCAACATGATTGGAAAAGGTTAGTTGGTCATCAATCATAACCCCTAAGTTCCTCACCACCCTGGTGAGGGCTAGACATACAGATGTAGCAACTCAGAAGTTCCCGTGTTTCCGTGACGGGTCCTTGACTGGTCCTTGACTGGTCCTTCACAGGTCCTTCGCAGGTCCGTGACGGGAATGTAATCCCCCGCGATGACGTAGTCAGTGAGGCCCCGACTGGAAACGCCTCTAAGCAGCCTGGGTGAAAACCAGCTGCAATGCCTCATTTATCCACGGGGAGGAGCAGTGATTTTAATGCTCTGCTCTCACCGTAGACTGTATAGAGACACATCCGAACAGATACGCCGGGGTGAGCGTGCGAGCCGATCAGCTGAGACACAGCACACAGCTGAGACACACCACTAGCCACATGGATGTGGCTAGTGGTGCAACGGATCGTTACTCAGGGTCAGCCTTCCGGGGACTTCTACGTCTTTCATTTATGAAAATACAGTAAATAAGTCATCCTCCTGTTCATGAACACACTCAAATCACAAGGTGATTTAATAGTTTACAGTAGTCAAACCAGCTGCAATCTGTGATCTGTGTGACACTGGGAGACCAAAAAGCCCACTAAGTGCAAACAAAAGGTTGAGCAATGAGAATGCTAATGAGGTGTTTGTACGGGCTCACCTGGCCTAAAGCTGAATAACCTGCACAACGACAAAAGTCTTCCAAAAGGCTTTGTTAATCACCTGTAATTCTTCCTCTTTAAATGAAATTCACAAAAAAAAAGTTCTTTCATTTATGGTTCAATTTATTTATGCAGGATTAGGCCTATGGGATGAACAAAAATGAAAATACAGTAAAGGAAAAAAAGAAAAAGCGGACAGATTTATTAGGCTATGTAGTCATTCAATAGTCATAAAGAAGGGAGAGTATTTGTGGTGTCTATATCTAACATGTCACTGTTTACTAAATCAACAACATCTAGGCTATTCTAGGCTATCCTTACATAATTACTAATGCTTCACTTCTCTTGTGCTCGCACACTCTATACTGTATAGTATATGCTAGTCAAACCAGCTGCATTTTCCGCTCTGTGATCTGTGTGACACTGGGAGACCAAAAAGCCCAGTAAGTGCAAACAAAAGGTTGAGCAATGAGAATGCTAATGAGGTGTGTAGGCTACGTCATCTCCAGGTAGAACAATTGTAAAAAGATTCTGTGAGAGAAGCGCCATGTTCAGGTCATACCCTGTAATTAAACAAATAGGTGGAGTTACAGTAAAAAATAGACACGCCCAGGAGAAGGAGGGGGGTCATTCTAGCGCTGGAACTTAGCAGGCAGTTGGCTGGAAGACGTCTGGAAGATGGCTGCCATTCGGCTGGCTTTCGGCTTGGATGGGAACTTTTGAGTTGCTACTACTGTAGGGAATCAATTTTGATGTTGATGTCGTGGTGTATAGTAGGTTTGGCTGGGAGGACCAGCAGTTCAGTTTTTGAGCGGTTCAGCTGGAGGTGATGTGCCTTCATCCATGTGGCGATGTCTGCGAGACAATCGGAGACCCGTGCAGAGATCGAAGGGTCCTCAGAAGAAAATGACAGATACAACTGAGTGTCATCTGCATAGCAGTGATAGGAAAAGCCATGTGAGCGGATGATTGGACCCAAGGAGGTGGTGTAGATAGCAAATAGAAGGGGCCCTGGGGTACCCCGGTGGTGAGGTGATGCGAAGTGGACAGCTGTGGACTGTGCTGCTGCTCTTGCTCCTTTTAAGGTTTCTGTCACAGACAACAGAGCAGTTTCAGTCGAGTGACCATTCTTGAAGCCACATTGAAAGAAGAAGTGAGACAGGATGATAGTTTTCGACCTGAGCAGGGTTGAGTGAAGGTTTCTTGAGTAGAGGCGTTACTCGAGCTACTTTGAATGCAGTGGGAAAAGTGCCGGAGATCAGTGACACATTTATCACGTGTGATAGCTGGAGTGATGGTTGGGCTAATGGACTGAAGAAGGTTTGTTGGTATAGGGTCCAACGGGCATGTAGTATGACGGCTACATTTCAACAGTTCGGATACCTCACTCTCAGAGAGGGGTGTAAAGCCAGAAGGGAAGTGCAAGCAACTGTGCTAGGTTGTGAAAGTGCAGTAGCTGATTCAGTGCTGCCCAGCTGGGCTGGAGAGAGACATGTAGTAGGACTGCAACATGTCAAAGTGCTAGGAGTCAGGTTGGGAGTGAGCTGGTCAGAGAATTGGCTACTGATTTCTGCCACTTTGCCTGTAAAGAATGATGCAAAGGTATCAGCGGTAAGGCTGGTAGGAGGAGGCGGAGGGTTGAGTAGTGATTTGAACATGGAGAAAAGTTTCCGGGTGTCAGTGACACTGTTGACTTTGTAGTTGTAAAAAGCAGTCCTTGCAGCAGTGATTGAAAAAGAGGATAAAAGTGTCTGGTAGCCTTTGAGGTCATTGGCCAGTTTGGATTCACTCTCTCTCTCTCTCTTGTCTCTCTGGCTCTTCCTGAGGTTTCTTCCAAAAGGGTTTTTTGTGGGCAAGTTTTTCCTCACTTGAACCAAGGGTCCAAGGACAGAGGGTGTCACTCCCTGTACAGATTGTAAAGCCCTCCGAAGCAAAATGTGTTTTGTGACTTTGGGCTATACAAATAAAATTTGAATTTGAATTTGACTTTAATTCACATACTGCAGGGCCACGAGCACAAACAACCATCAGAAGAGTGTCAATGAGGTACTCAATCCAAGAACACTGTTACATATCAGGCCAGATATGGCCTCACCCGTTGATCGAACAATGAAAGCTAATCATGTTAGTACTCAAACACTCAGTTTCAATACAAAAGATACCAACCCTTCACTGGACTGCCATGTAGACATGTAGTCCCATCAAACATCAAGGGTTTATCAATAGTGGTTTGTGTGGTGGGGTAGGGGAGTATCTGACCTGGAGCCCACAGTCATCAAGGGGGACCCCTTGATACGATCACTCCTTACATTTCAAAAGCTTTGTCTTTGTCAGGATGACCATGTAGCAGCTGGACTTTAAAAAGCAGGAAGCTTGAGGCAGGTTAGGTTGACAGTGGCAGATCTTTGTTGGAACTGGTAGGTTTGTGAAACTACAAGTGAAAGTTAAACTACACTCCCCCTACACTCATTATCGCATGGTATTTTCTGGAACATTTAAATTTGGTGCTCATGTAACCTGGGGACTGCCAAAACACACTAGAGATGAGAAACAAAGGAGGTGAGTGACTTGAATACAAACATTTTAATTCATTATGGTGCACAACTAAAGCCACAGTCACTAACATTTGTACTACAAAATACTAGTAATGAAGAGAATCCTCAGTACTGTATTAAATATGTCACAAGATACATACATCTGTGTTACCACTGAAGGGCATTTAACACAACCATATTGACCTGCATGACTGTGACTCATGATTTTAGAGGAACACATCACCCAGTGCAGCGTGGCTCATTGATACACTATGTCAAATAATAAGATATATCAGGGTTTGATTCATACATCCAACAACACAAATATACTGTACAATATCAGCAGACTTGTCCTATTTTTTTAATGTGAGGTTTGAGGGAGGTGCTAAGAAAATGTTCTTTCACCCTCTCAAGCTCATATAATATAATATATACACAAATCTGAGTGAATGCAATCTGGCTTCTACATCTTGAGATAACTTGCACTGGACCAAAGTGATAGACACATGAGCAAACATTGACACCCTAACTGCTGTTAGTTCAGATCAGCTCCTTGGCAACACAAAATGTCTGAACAAAGATACATCCATTGATTCAAAAGCTATAGAACTGTAGATCTTGAACGCACAGATAAGGAAAAAAGGCAAAATCTAATTAACACATGCTGCAGAAACATACCATGAGCATGCAAATGCACACCAAATGCATGCAAATTTGTTTTAGTCAACCTGAACACAACTTTATGACTGAGTGTGAATGGAGGCAGTGCTTTAAGTTAATGTCTATGGTAGACATTTTATTAGTATAGTACAATTAATTTTAGTTTGTTGAAAGTAAACATATAGCAACATTTCCAGTATAGACCAATATAAAGTCACAATGTATACACACAGTATATACACAATGCATCCATCCAAGGTTCAAACCAGGAACCTTCTGGTGGCTGTGACTTGGAAGTAGAGCAGGTCGTCCACTAATCAGATGATCTGTGGTTCGATCCCCTCCAGTCTGCATGTCAAAGTGTCCTTGGGCAAGATACCCGAGATTGCTCCCGAAGGCTGCGCCATTGGTGTTTGTGTAAATGTGTATGAATGGTTAGCTCCTCAAACTAATGAGCAGTTGGCACCTTGCCTGGCAGCCAATGCCATCAGTGTATGAATGTGTGTGAATGGGTGAATGAGATACGTGCTGTAAAGCGTTTGAGTGATCAGAAGACTAGAAAGGAGATATATACTGTAAATACAGTTCATTTACCATTCTTTCTGTGAGGTCGCCATACCGCTGTACCGCCATGCACAATACATTACATCACAAATATTGGTATAGCTCTGCCCAGCTCTGATTGTTCCCTTCCTGGTTCTTGTGTTGTGTCTGATTCTCTGGGTTTGAGGACAAGGTTATGCATTTCAGTCTCTGTGTAACTTCACTGGCAAGTACTGTGAGCATATTAATGACATGAAGTGTGTAAATACACATCAAGTCCATTTTTTCAACAAAACA
This sequence comes from Protonibea diacanthus, assembly GCA_028641955.1. Classification (NCBI taxonomy): domain Eukaryota; kingdom Metazoa; phylum Chordata; class Actinopteri; family Sciaenidae; genus Protonibea; species Protonibea diacanthus. The sequence goes on along the minus strand of JAATJX010003467.1, from coordinate 290 downwards.
CATGTAATAATAATAATAACTAGAAAAATTTCTAAAGAAATTTTGAGTGTGCCTGACTCTGGCCCCGTCGCCCCCATGCATTGAATAGCTGTCAGCATGTTTTCTCCTGTCAAATTAACATGGGAGTACATTGGGCAGGAGATGGGTGTTGCTGCTGGTCTTGTGTCTGTTAATGAGAGAGTTTTACAAAGTCTTTTATTTTGAAGGGACTCATATTTTGTAAGAATTTTGCCGTGTGTGTGTGTGTGTGTGCGCGCGCATGTGTGGTTGTCTTGTGTCTGTCAATAAGA
>JAATJX010003454.1:0-13879 GCA_028641955.1 Protonibea diacanthus | reverse complement strand
GGGTGACCATGATGTGTGGTGTACCAAAGGCAGGGCCACAGCCAAGAGCACAGCAAAAGAACCATGATGTCACCAGTTTCCGGTTCTAAATTTCGAATTCTACACTCCAAATTCTACATTCTAAAATATCAAAGCAAAAGAACAAGTTTTGGCTCTGGGGTGACCATGTTGTGTGGTGTACCCGAGGCAGGGCCACAGCCAAGACCAGTGCAAAAGATCCATGATGTCATCAGATTCCCATTCCAAATTCTGAATTCCGAATTCTAAATTCCGAATTCTACATTCCTCCTCTGTGGCTCTTCCTGAGGTTTCTTCAACCTTTCTTTCCCTGTTTAAAGGATTTTATGTGGGCCTCGGTTTCCTCACTTGAACCGAGGGTCTAAGGACAGAGAGTGTCACTGCCTGTACAGATTGTAAAGCCGTTAGAGGAAAAATGTGTTTTTTGAATCTGGGATATACAGATAAAGTTTGATTTGATGCCATTTGTGTTACTATTAGTTTAGTATATATATTGATTATGGTTGTGAGCATTCCCTGCTCTAGTCTGGGTATTTTTCTGCTCATTGCTATGATTGTCTTTACTGGGTTTTTATTGATGCTAGACAGTGAGTGAAACCCTCCTTCCCGTACCAGAGGGAGAATGTCGCCTACCCTAACTATTTACCTCAACTATCCCTCTGAGAAAGTGACCTTTTCCCTACTCAACAACAATCCAGTGAAAGAGGATGACTGTAAACATGAAGTGTCAGACTAATGGAAACCCTCAGCATGAGTTTGACTCTGCTAAAGAAGGAGAAGCTATCAACGGTTTAGTGTGGCAAAGTGGGTGAGAGTATTTGTCTCATTTATTAATAGTTTAACCATACTTGTTTGTTTTCTGTCATTTTACCATCAGTAATCATCATTTTAGAGATACAGACTATCCCAGGTCTGTTTGTGTTTTGTATTATGTTTGGTTATATTTCGTAGTCCAACATCTTTGGTTAAAATAAACTCTTACAAGTATTGCTAAATTTAGTTATAGTTTATTGATTCAGTTCTTGATGGCCTCATTCGGTGCTTTAAAGAGACCCTCAAGTCCATGCTGAGGAAGTGGCTTCCATTATTGTTATTTGTGACCAGGGAAGTCCCACTGCCATCAACAGGACTTTTTCTTTTCTTTTTTTTTTCCTTTCCAAGTATTGTGTGGACATTCATTGAGGGGTCCAATGGCTGTCTTGAAGGAAGTCTGGGACGGACCTGTGCCTCAACAACAGTCAGGGTGGTCTTCTGATGCTGAAATCTGTAGATTGGGTAGCCATTGGACCTAATGTTCAGGTAGACTTCAACTTTGCAACAAAAGTGAGTGCAAGTCAGCACACCATTATTTCAATGAATCAGCCTCAGTCATACACTTGCACAGTCTGTTAGTCACAGTCTGCAGATACTGGCATGATGGCCTTTGCTGACTTCTGGCCAATTGTCGCTATTAATGAGGTGGTAAATAAAGTTTTTTTTTGCTTCAAAGTAGCGTTGTATGATGGCGGCAGGCAGGTTCAAGGCCACTACAAGACCCCTGAAAGGGACAAGCCTTGGGAAATACGCTAGAGGGTTGCGTACTGAGAAGCTGGTGTCAAGTTTAGTTTTCTTTTTTTTTTTTTTGTCTGTTTTTTGCATTAAAGGCTTTTAAGGATAGATGTTGTGTTCGTGTTCCTGAGCCTTTACGTACTGAGAAGCTGGTCTCGATTGATGTCTTGAAATTTGGGGCCAAGTTTTGGGCATGTCCTCATGTGGTAAATCTACAAGTCGTGTCCTAGGTTTACCATGTACATTACTTTTTACAACAGCTACTGCAAGTCAATACAATACAATATGTTGCAAAGACTGGCCAATGGCTTGTTCAACTTTGTAGGTATTGGTAAGTGGGCTGATGGTCATTGCTGTTCTCTGGTCAGCTTTAGCCATAGATGAGGATTTTAAAAAAAGCTTTGGCTACAAAGTAGCATTGGATGATCTGAGTGGGACACAAAATCGATCCACCGTGGTCTGGGACCCCTACATGACCTCTTAAAAGGACTAGCCCTGTATGATAGAATATGTATGAGTCTTCTGTTAATGTTTGATGCCACTTGGAGGTCAACTTAGAGTTGCTGTTTCTGTTCTTGTTTTTTTTTACATGAAAGGCTCTCAAGTGTCTTGCTTAGCGTTCTTTGTTAGCAGTAACAGAGTCTCCCCTACACTAACCCTCCAGGCTGCTGCTTCTCATCTTTCTTGACAATTGGGCGACACATGAAGAGAGGCTCTCATCGACTAAAGCCACAATAAAAAACATTGTGAGCTCACTCCCAACCAAACAGGCATCCGTGATCTGATGTGAGATCCACGTAGAGAGACTATGCCTAGCCCTTAGATAAAGAATAAAACCACAAACTAACTCTAACGTGAATACAATTGAGGTCCTTATGATGTAAACGAACTTCATTGTGGTATCGTTTACACTTGTTTTGACAGTAATTTGTATGAGTTTGAGCTAAATGACAATGAATATTTGATACTGCTGACCAGGTGCTTAATGATGATGTCATATGTTGGCGACTTTGTAGTCTAGTCACAAATGTGTAATATTTTGATAAATAACTTTGTTTTTGTTGCCATATGATAGATTTCTTTTGTACTAGTGTACTAGAGAGTTTGTCATTTCTCTTTATTTTATTCTATCAAATATTAAAGTTTAAGTTTTTAATTTAAATTTTGATAACTAAATAATTTTTTTTTTGTTTGTTTTTTGACTAGATAGCTCCCTGCTCATTGTTTGAGTGGGATGTTAAAACAATCTCAAAGAATCAGTTCATTGGTTGAACCAGCTTGCCCCAATGATGAAGTGACCACTAAAATGATCAATTAACAACTAATGAAGTGTTAAACTCGATAATTCCAATGGAGGGTGCTGTTGCACCGTTACTGAATGAAGCTCAGAGCCATCCTCAGCCTTTGGAGCCTGAAATACAGGTGGATAAAATGCCTGAACCTCAAAACTCGGTAGAAAACCAATGTAGCGTGCAAACAACAAAAAGGCTCACAGTGGAAGCTCTGATCCATCATAAGGGCGATGATGTTCCAAATTTACAATCACAAATAAATAAATCATGTGCGGTAATTTTAGAAAGCATTACGGAGATCTCTCCGGATGCGAATTTAAAACGTGCTTCCTGTACCCTGACTGAGGTGGAAAGTGAACCCTGGTGAAAAATAAATGCGCTAAGTGTACTAAAATTTAGCACACTTTTGTGCACCGTAGTGTGTTTATGATTAGTTAACTTTAAGTATGCTAACTAATTTTGTACTAAATAAATTTTAATTGTAATTAAATTGTAAGAAAACTCAACTTGAAGTGTATTTAGTGTACTTTTATGTGCTAAAGTGGAACTAAACTAAATATACTAAAGTATATTTAGTATACTTTAAGTATATGACTTCATATGTACTAATAAAGTGTACTTTGGTTGTATTCTAAATACATTAAAAAATATTTGTTATTGACTTAAAAATATATAAACTTTATACTTTTAATAAATTCTTGCTGTAGTAATAATATGCTTGATTATACTGTTGGCTTATTACTTTGCAGTTAATACCCAATATACTTTATCATTACTTTGCTATACTAATTTCTACCACATTCTTGTACATGTATTAGCAGTATACTAAAGGCTGACCATGACCATGCAGGTGAAAAATATACTTTAATGTATTTTTACCATATCTAAATTATACATCGCAAATAATACAAAACTTACATACACATTTACATACATACATACATACTTACATACACAACACTGAACACTGAAAAACAACATATTTACCATTTACAAGCCTAACCCCTCCCACCACACAGAAACACACATTATGTTCCTTTTTTTTGGCTGAACTGCTCATTGTTGCATTTTGGTCTGATGGCCGTGCACACATCAGAGACACTCTGCGGAAACTCCAGAAGCACAGCATCTGTTAACCAAACAGATAAGAGATACTGTAAGTCACGCAGCATATTCATAGTATTTTTGAACAGTACATCAGGAAACTCTGAAATTGTATCAGTATGATATACCAATATTGCAGTACATAATCCACCATGTATTTAATAATTGCTGGTTGTCTGCTTCCGTGTGATCTAGCTGCTACAGAAAGCACAGAAGCTTTTAAATAGACTACATGTAACTCAAAACAATTACATACCAGTAATAGCCTTCACCCTGGTAACGTCCAGCTGTGATTTTGCTCCAGTCTGAAGCATAATGTAAACATGCAACCCAGTCTCACAACAAAGCGTGTAATACCTACATTGGTCCACGGGGGAAAACGTGGTATCTTTACAATAAAGGCATACTTACGTTTAATTTGGCCTATTCATTTACATTGGTTTATGCACCGGTCACGTGACGGTCAAGTTTTCCCCCCTACGAAAACAAAAAAATGGCAGACAATCCTTACATTTTCCGTGGAAAATGCAATATTTTGAGCTACCATCCACATTTACATGCATTTAGATGACATTTCTGGTGAAAAGTATGCGTTATATTTTCATAATCTTCTGTCAGAGAATGTAGACAACCTTCCATTTATTAGTTTCTACGAAGATTTTAGTGTCTCTTTAGAAAAGCGTTGGAATGCAATGCTTTGTACCGTTGTTATGATGGTTGCTATGGACGCTGCTATCGCTGCTAGGCCACCTAGTTGCATATTGTCTGCTCTGTTCATTTACATTGGCCATTAAAACGTATGAGTTGTGCTAATTATTTAATGTTTTTTATTTGAATAATCCCCCTGGCTGTAGTTTGTTTACTTCTTTGTACGTTAACAACTTGCCGTTGTACCAAATATTATTGCCAATAAAGATTGATTGGGAAAAAACAACAACAAAAAAAAATTACATTGGCCTACGTACCGGTCACGTGACGGACAAGCTTCTCCTGCGAAAAAAAAATGGTGGACACTCCTTATATTTTTCGTGCAAAATGCAATATTTTGAGCAACTATCCACATTTACATGCCATTTCTGGCGAGAAGTATGGAAGCCCGTTTCCGCCACTTGATAAAACAAAAAAAGATATACTAAGTCAAAATTATGAGATAGTAAGTCATAATTATGAGATACTGTCTCATAATTATGAGATACTAAGTCAAAATTATGAGATACCTAAGTCAAAATTATGAGATAGTATGAGATAGCCTAATAATAAGAGATCAACAGTGTATGCTAAGTCTAGTCTAAAATGGATACCATCATTGAAGACTACTTCAGACGTGGGTTTACAAATCGTGAGATTTTAACCTTATTAGAAGTACACAACATAAAGTTAAGCCTTCGGACGTTGGAGAGAAGGTTGCAGAGGAACTATCTTTGGCAGAGACGAAATAAAGCAGATGAAGCAGAGGTGGCCTCCTTCATATCTCAACAGTTGCAAACATCTGGCAGACAGCATGGATACCGATGGATGTACCAAAAATGTTGGATGGCCGGACTCATCACAGACAGGGAAACTGTGCGCCAATTAATGAGGCTACTGGACAGAAATGGGGTAGATTTCCGTGCGCACAACCGTTTGCGACGGCGCATTTATGTCAGCCCTGGTCCAAATTATGTCTGGCATGTGGATGGATATGACAAGTTGAAGCCTTACGGCATATGTGTCATTCAGTACGTTTACATGCAGCAAGAAATTCGAATTTCTGATCGTATCAGATAATGACATGCATGAGACCGGATCACTTGTCTGAGTATACATGCCGTTCAGAGAATCGGCTAAACGGCCGGAGCATGGCTGACTCCGTTATGCTAGGTGTCGCTGTAGTCCTCTCAACAAAGAGCCACTTTCGGTTGACCTCTACTTATCAGAAACAACAAACTATCTGAAGGCATTCAAACAAAGGTGGTGTACGAGGAGATTGACGATGCTACAGCTACATACTTTTCGTGCATTATTTTCATCCTAATAATGCATAAAAAGAACAACGGATCTTTTGGCATCCGGGTTAAAGCCCCAGCGGAAATGTTGCGCATGTGCAGAATGCAAAATCCGCTTCAGATCCGATTGCTGAGTATACATGGCGTTAATTATCCGACTATGAACGAATTATCAAGGTGTTCTTATCAAATTTGGAGATGTCCGATGTGGTCCGAAATAGGTCCGAAGTAGATCGGATTAAGGTGTTTACAAGCACTTTGAAAAGTCCGAACTAAGTCTGATACGTTCAGAAATTCGAATTTCTTGCTGCATGTAAACGTACTGAGTGGGTGTATAGATGGCTTCTCTAGAAAGATGATATGGCTCGAGGCGTTCAAAACCAACAGCGACCGAATTATTGCAGGGTATTTTATTGATGCCGTGAGTGAAAACAGTGGATGCCCACAAAGAGTCAGGATAGACCACAGTACTGAAAATACGCACCTTGCAGAGATGCAGAGGTTTCTCTGCAACAGTGAAGATGAGCAAGAGAATGGAGCGGAATGTGTCACTTTAGGTCTAAGTACCGGTAATCAGAGAATCGAACGCTGGTGGTGCACCTTGAGAAGCGAATGCACCCAGTTCTGGATGGACCATTTTGACCAACTGAAAGCAGATGGACATTTTGCTGACAGCTTCATTGACAAATCACTGATCCAGTTTTGTTTCCAAAACACCATACAGATACAGTATCCTATGTATGTATTGTTTGCCCCTGCTAATTTTACACTGTTGGCTGGTTTACTGTAACAAACAAGCAGCTCTACATATGAATACGAATTAGGCTACTTTATTAATCCTAATAATGGCACTTTAAATTAGACAACAGTAGTTAACTTGCATAACTAATAAACATGAGATAACAGCATAAAGCACTGATTAGGCTCTAACAAACATTTTCATTTTATCTCTTGCAGGAGGAGCTTGATGCAGTTTTAACTGCCTGGAATGACCATCGGATAAGAAGAGCAAACAATCCTCGGGCTCCCAGTGGTTGCCCCTCCATCATGCATGTGGTCCCAGTCTTTATGGGTCACAGGATTTCCTCTGGCTAGTTGAGCCAATGAAGATTGAAATCTGTCGAGAGGACTGCAGCTTTAAGGACTATCCTTGTGATGAGGACATGTTCCACTTATGTATGGAACTCATTGCTGAGCACAACCTGGAAATGTCCAATGATGTGTTTGTAATTACAGACCTGTATCTTAGACTTATCTTAGACTTCGCCAATTGATTAATGATGGGCTGAGGGAGTAAAGTAAGCCTATGGGCCACAAGCACATTATGTGTCACTTTAATACGTAAATGTATTTGTTTATTTCTTTGGTTATGTTTAGTTTTTAAAGAAAAGAATTGTCTGCATCTGATAAAAGTGTTTTACATCTTTTGTACAGTATAGTAGACCATTTTTCTAAATATTGTCAGTAAAATAACATCACCACACAGTGCAGGATAACAACTGTAATTGTCAAATTATATATATACATATAAATATATACATTGACAAATTAATCAACAAGAACATTTGAAAAAACACAAAAACATGTTTTGACTTAACGACAGCCAAAGAAAAACAAAAAAAGTATTGTCAGGTAGCTCAACGACAAAAAAATAAAAAACTACAAAGAAGACAACATAAAATCATTTTTGCATAGACCTTGATAGATAAGATTCTCAAAAGTGCAAAACATAAGTCAAATTAAAATGTTTGCCATTGTTTATCTTCACTACTGTATTTTACAGATGGACACATGGACACTGATATCACTCATGAAAAGAATATTATGGATCATAGCCTATACACATACTGTCTGACTGAGTTAGATTATATCCATTACCCACACGTTGGAGGCAAACACCTTGTTCATTTCAGAGCTGAAGTCTGGGTAATTATCATAATGGACTGACAGCTCCAGCACATGTATGGGCCACAGGTCTTCTTTGTAAACCTTGAAGCTGAGTGAATTGAACTATGATGTTCTTCCTTAAGAATAGATCAGAACCTGAGGAACAAACACAGATGTTGCATATCAGAATTCCTTAAGTATGCAGTGAGGTACTTTTGAATGTCCTTCTGGTGGACATCCATTGCCTCTGGGAAGGTGAGGGACTTCAAAACCTTTCTCACTGTTGGTTGCAGTGTTTCATACACTGTGCTGAGTTCCTGAAGGTTGTGCTTAGCCATGCTGAGTATTTTTGCCCATTGCTCGATCACATACGCAGGCTCTTGAACAAGCGTTTTACTTTAAAAAAAAATGTTAGCAGTCACCTAAACATTCAAGACACATCTTTCTATTGTCACAAACCAAATATTAGTATCTTAGCAAGTGACATTAAGGGGCAAAATGACTGTTGATAACACCTTCATTTGTGAATCAAATCCTGGGTCTTAGGGTCTGAGTCACAAAGATATTGCTCTAGATTATAGCTAAAATGCAGCGATATTACAGAGCAAGCTATCAATAAAGTTATGCTGATGTGGCACTCTGTACATGTCAATGTACTAATCATTATCACTGTCCAGATCACTAGGTTGTAGGAGTGGCATTCCCCTAATTCGTCATCAGCTCAGACAGGAAACACAGGCTGTTACTTCCTGGTCTATTATGATGTGATGACCAATGGCTACATGCTCACAATGTCATTGTCACAGTCAGTCTCTGCTCCGCCTACTCCAGCCTCCTGGTTTCCCGCCTTGTCTCTGTTACGCCCCTATCACCTGTGTATTTAAACCCCCTGTTTCCCCTTCTCCAGTGCCAGATTGTTAGTGAACCATGCGTCCTACTCTCCAGCGTTTTCCCAGTGTGCCTCTCGGTTTTGACCCCTGCTTGTTCTTGGACCCTGCTCTCGCCTTACTCCTTTGGATTGTTTGCCTGCCTTACCTGACTGATTTCCCGTGTACCGAACCTTTGCCTGTTATTAAAGACTGGTTACCTCCTGTATCTGCCTCCCGAGTCCTGCAGTTGAGTCCTGTGTCCGTGCCTTTTAATAGTCATTCCTAATATGCTAGTGAGATTTAATTTTACCATCTTTGTTTTGCGTGTTATCATGCTACCATTTGCTAAATAGCACTAAACATAAAGCGCAGTTGGAATGTCATTAGTTTTGGAGGTGTGTCATGAACCAAAATTTTGACCTAATGATGCTGCTATATGAAAAGTTCAGTTAAGATCAGTTAAATGATCAGTTAAGTTCCTACAAGTCATCCTGAGAGAAAAAGTGCTTCTCCTAGGAATAGTTCTGTATTGAGACAGACAGCTTCGAGCATCAACAGATTCAAAACCACTGCAGAACATCATGTTAAGACAAATGCTGATGCAATTATTTAACTTCAGAAAGACACTGATTTTTCTGATTATTCTGCTTGTGCAGTCACACGTGAGTCGGACTGGACTGGAGTGGCTCAGTTGCTGCTTTTCACCTGTAGGTGGCAGTGACGGCTTGGTAGCGTGACGGTTGCTGTTTGCACCGTTGCCATGGCGACATAGTTTTATAATGTTTCTACTGGTTTTTAATTGTTTCAGATTTTGTTTTGTTTCACGGTCGCTGCGACGGTTACTGTTTACACCGTTGCCATGGCGAGAAGAGGAAAGCCGGTCCGGTACAGTTTAGCAAATAGAGGAAGTCCGGTCAGCTACAGTTTAACACTTTGCTTGTGTGTTTTTCTTTTTGTATGTTCAAAATAAACTCCTTAACACCTGGGACATCAACGTTTGATTGTAGTGTACACTTACTTTGTTCAAACTGGCTGCATAAAAATGACAAGTAGGCTAAGCACAGGCAGTCAGATCAACCTGCATGCATACTGCAACGTTAATCTAATGTCTCATCCTAACACACTTAAAATCAACACTATTTCATTTTGTAACTTTACTTACTTCCATGTACTTATACAACTCAACCCCCCATGTGTCAGCCCGTTTCCGCGGGTTTCCACACATATCAATTGTGTAGTGAACTTGCTTTGACCTGAGATATTATGTCATAATTTTGACTTATAGTATCTCATAATTATGACTTAGTATCTCATAATTATGACTTAGTATCTCCTAATTATGACTTAGTATATCTTTTTTTTTTCATCAAGTGGCGGAAACGGGCTTCCATACATCTCTGATAGATACCTAAAAAAGAAATAAAAAATGCCCTCATAGTCTAACAAATGTTAGAACAATGTAATAAGGCTAAAACTATCCTGTCCTAAATTGTACATGCTGCTCCAGCTAACTCATAATTCATCATGTCCAATGATGGTCTTTACAATACAGTGTTTGCTCATGTGTTACTGTGCAACAGTTATGCAGGATCTACTCTTAACCATTGCCAAAGAGTCCTTTTGCCATTTTCCATTGAATTGTTATGAAAGGAAATTCTTGACATCTGAATTCCTGCAAAAACAAGCAAGTTGCAGGGTGTTTTCATTCAGCAGGTTATGTGAATTCGGCAGAATTGGCCTGTTTCACCTCGACATGCACGCACACACACACATATATCATCTCAATTATGTGAACCTGACAGGTACGGTTCAACACTTCCCTGTGAGGTGAAGAGAAAACACACAGCATGTTCAGCACTTATTACTTCCTTGTGCAGGTGATTTTGAGATGGAACGATCTTTGTGTTCTTCATCATGTTGATGAAAGATTTGAAACTGTAAACAACCTGTTCATGGCTCCAACACCAGCATCAAGTTCGCAGACGACACAACCAGCCGTACATGCTGCTGTACATATTCATACACTGTATATATCCTATAGTAGGGGTCACCAACCGTTTTGAAATCGAGAGCTACTTCCTGGGTACTGATTAATGCAAAGGGCTACCAGTTGGTACACACTTCTGAAATAGCCAATTTGCTCAATTTACCTTTAACTAAATATCATTATTAATAATTAATGATATTCATCTCTGCGAAAACACTGATCATGTTAATGATTTCTCACAATGAATATCAACAATGATTTAACAAGATAGGAAACAGATAAATATCAATATGCAACACTTTATTTCTATAATTTGTCTTAGTGCAAGTTCAAAAACATTTTAAAATGATCACTTCTACAACAGTTCTAGGAAATCACAATGTCCCATTTTCACTAGCCACTAACATTTTTTAACAAATCATGAATTACTTTGCACCACGTTATGTACAAATAATAAATCATGTAAAATACAAAAATAAACTTTCAGATAGCATGATAGCTTGTGGGTTGCTGTGGACGTGTCTATACCTGCTGAACGTAACAGTTGTGAAACAATCAGGAAATAACTTTTTATTGTTGCCGGTGGGATTAATAACAGCTTTATCGAGGCCGGCGTTCTCTCTCTCTCTCTCAACATCGAACACAACCGTGCAAACTGCCGGTGGTAAAAACAGACAAAAGCGAAACTAAGTAACTAGGTACCATATTTACACATGTAGAAGCATGTTTAGAAGAACATACACCGGGAAAATGGCCAAATCTGAGCAAGTAAACAAAGACTGGCGGGCTACACGCTTCTGAAACTCTCTCGGTGCCGTTTGAAGTCGCATGCAGGACGGACCAAAACCGCATAGCGTACGTGACGTGCCAGAGACGTGTGGAGCGGGTTTCTCCTCAGCACAGCATTCATGCGACATGTAAACCAATATATAAACCACTGCCATCGGTGAATGTCATCTTTATTTGCCGATGGCCGATGGCAGTTAAAGAGGTGAACATCGGCCGATACCGATGTTGATCCGATGCATCGGTGCATCCCTAATATATTGTCATTTCCAGTTTACGTGTAAGTGTGATTTAAACAAGAATAGCAATCAAAATAAATTAGACGCAGCTCACTTGTAAGTGGCGCTATTTGAGCTATTTTTAGAACAGGCCGGCGGGCAACTCATGTGGTCCTTATGGGCGACCGGGTGCCCGCGGGCACCGTGTTGGTGACCCCTGTCCTATAGCATATTCAAACGTATACCTGCACTATATTTATATATCCTGTTCATATGTACATACTCTGCACTTCTGGTTAGATGCTAAACTGCATTTCGTTGTCTAAGTACTTGTTACTTTGTTCACTGACAGTAAAGGTGGATCTAATCTAACCTCTTCTCCTCTTCAGGGTCACTGTGGGGCTGGAGTCTATCCCAGCAGACTTTGGGGGAGAGGCAGGTCACTCTGAACAAGTCAGTTCATCACAGAGCATGTAATGGTGTTAGTTTTTACAATTATGCATTTGTATTTAAAAGAACCTGCATTTTTTACCTGTTTTAACTCAGAGTCCAAGGCTCTTTTTAGTCCTAGGTGGCGTTGTCGGCGACATTTTAACTTCAGTTCTTTATTTATGGTTTTAATTAATCACAAACTTTGCACAAGCACAAAGAGACAAACAACTATTCACACCTATGGACAATTTAGAGTCACCTATTAACCACCAATTAACACAAATACAGAGACGAAGCAGAGGTTACTCAGCCAGATACCTGAGACATATCAAAAATGATGTTAAACAGATGTTCGCCAGCACTCAGTCTCATGATAAAAAGACAACGTCAGCTGCCAATATTGTCTCTTTTACTGTAACATTTTCGCATCATTAAGACCCTTACATATGAAGTTTAAACAACATCTTCAAGAGGTACAACAACAAATCCCAAGTTTGAAAGGATAGAAATTGATCATTGCACATGAACGTAACAAAAATTAGATATGTTGTTCAAAACGTCACTTAGAACTAAGGAAACTAGAAAGAGCAATAACAAATTCAGAAATGATTGATTTATAGAGAATAAATATACTAATCAAGACTTGCCTATTAAACAAACATTTACAGAGGACATGAGAAATATTATTTATGCAACTGAATGCACACAGTGTCATAAATATATATAAATTTATATTGGGGAAACGGGTAATTCCATTGGAGTACGTTTTTACCAACACACCTGTCAATTTAAGACAGAAAATAAACAGACAGTCCTCTATGAACATTTTAACAATCATGGCATGGAACATTATGTGGTTTATGGGGTGGAGCATAACAATCAGTGGGGGAAGTTAGAAAGGAAGAAAAGAGAGATTTTGGATAGACTGCAGACTGAGGCTCCTCATGGGTTAAATGAGAACTTTAATTGAGAAAGAGGATTTATAGATATGAATTTAAGAAGAACTTGAAGCCATTTGGATGATTCAATTATTTGAAAATTTGTGGTATTTTTTTATTCAAATTGTTTACAATTCTCTTCTCTTTTTATAATTGATCGATCCATTAGCAGTCTGTATCCACTCTCCTTTTATAGTAAGTTACATATTTTGTTACATCATATTTTTCCAACCCATTTTCCCTAACCTCAGCCTCGTGACTGGAGGTTTTTCTCATCATTTTCATTTAGGGACATATCAATGTCTGTGATGTATTCAGCCATTGTGGGTGACTGCAGATTAGAAAAAAAAACCAATCATGAGTAAACAGAATAGGACACAAAGTGGAAGCATGACTGTGTCTTTTCTGCTGAGCTCCAATATAATCACGACAAATGGATCACCATAATGATGTTAAAAAAAGTTCTTTGAACATACTAATGCTGCACCAGGCTATATGAAGACATATAGCCATATATGAAGGGCGGCTGTGGCTCGGAGGTAGAGCGGGTCGTCCACTAATCAGAAGATCAGTGGTTATCCCTATAAATACAGTCCATTTACCATTTTTATGTTTAGCAGAATCACTACATTCTTCTTCTTGGCAGCATTAATGTGTGCATCAAACTTCATGTCTGTCCAGTCATCACAGTTATACTGTATAAATAAATACATACAAAATCAGTATCAGCTCTATTATTGCTGTTTGCATCTCTGATAGACGCCTAACAAAGAAATAAAAAATGCCCTCATAGTCTAACAAATGTTAGAACAATG
>JAATJX010003439.1:0-11780 GCA_028641955.1 Protonibea diacanthus | reverse complement strand
GAACTGCTCTCACAATCTTTAAGCGTTGTTTGTTTAGACATCTTTCAAGAATAATTAGAAGCGTTAATTACTAGGACTTTGCAAACTTTTAGCAGAGCTGTGAGGAGCCTCCACTCTAAGCTGCCATCTTGGTCCGCGGCTCCACAGCGCCCCACCAGACTTCAACAAAGTTAGTCAAAGGCAGGCTTGAGGTTGCCAAGCAACCAGGGTCAGCTGCAGGTCAGAATAATTGGTCGCAGGTGTGCACATGCAGTCTGTATCTCACTGAGAGACACAGAAAGTCTCTGAATGAAGCCCCTCGAAGGTGGCCAAAAACAGCCTATAATGTGTGCCGCAAACCAAAAACCGGAATGACCGTTGGCTTCCTCAACCTGTCGACCAGTTCCTTGCCAATTTTCAGGCGAAAATTGTGTAAACTTTGGCCGGGGTCGTCAGGTAAAGAGCAGGTACTCCCTGCTCTTCTGGAAATTTCTCCTCTCAAATTAATAATATTAATTTCTCTCACAGTGAAAGACCCAGAAAGTCTCTGAATGAAGCCCCTCGAAGAGGTGGCGTTCAATGCCAAACGGTGTGCCGTATCCAAAAGCCGAAATATCCGTGAGCGGGGGCTTATTGTCTACCAGTTCTCTGCCCAGTATGAGACCTAAATGTTTAAAACTCTGGTCCTAATCATCTGGTAAAGACTAGGCACTCCGTGCCCTTCTGGAAATTTCTCCCCTGAAATTAACATGGGAGTATATAGGGCAGGAGATGCGCGTCGCTGTTGAATCTGTGCGTCTCCCACCAAAACTATACTACTGACAGCTTCAGCAGTGTTATGACTGCGACGGCAACAAATTTTCCTACGTTTCTAGCTATAAATGATTTCTGTAGCTTGACATTTGCGGCCGCAGTCGCAGTTTACAAATTTATTTTTCGACGAAGTTTTCTCTCTCTCTGCACTCTAGCGATGACATCACTCACTCTAGCTGCAAACATTCTCGCAATACACACCCATTCATTTTTTTGGCGTGGTTTTTGGCATTTTTTGGCAAAACCGTTCGGTGAAATGCTTAGAAAATCCTTTCCTAACGATTCCCGGCCAAGCCGGTCATTTTGACGTTTGTGTATGTGCGACAAAAACTCTGGGAGCAGAAGCGAACCGAAAAAAAACACGGAAGAATGTAAGAATAATAGTAATAATAATAATAATAAGCCGGGTGGATAGTAAAGAGTGTTTTCAGGCACACTCAATAATAATAATAATAAGCGCGGTGGATTTTAAAGAGTGTGCTCTTTCAGGCACACTCAACTAGAAAAATTAAATTGTAAATTACATTTTTATCAGTTAATTTGTATTTCCTGAGGAAATACAATTTAACTGATAAAATTCAGCTGTACTGCTCTCATCAAATATGATGGCACAGATCACAACATGAACAGAATAAAAACATGTATGTAACTAAACAAACACACTAACAAAGTTAACAGTTTCGTGCTTAGCCGTGTTAAGCTATGTAAAGCTAAATGCCCAGTACGTTACTGTATGAATGATTGACTATATAGGGATCTTAGGTGGCAGCAATCGCTTCAGGGTGTCGGGTCAGGACACTGTTGGCATGTTCAGTGGATGGCATTAATGAGAGGCAGACTCCTTCAATAAAGTTCAAGCTGTTTATCTGCATTTAGGTGTGAACAGGTTCGTCTGTGCGTAAGTGTGTGGTTGCTGCAATACAAGCGCAACAATACAGACTGATTAGAAAATAAAGTATAACTTAGGCATGACTGAGCTAAATATCTCTAACCAGATAACATATGAAATACAGCTCAAGATTAATTATGAATTTAAAGTCAGCATTAATCAATGAAACCATAATGAACATTAATCCACAGGCTTAGATACAACATAAGAGTGACATACACCGCTACTAATCAATTATCATTCAGTATGCAATGTATAATCAACAGAAATTAGCAACACAGCAGTATAAAACTCTCAGGCTATCGCTAGTTAGCGATTAGCTACAAGTCACTCGTTAGCGGCTAATTGTTCGTCACATTATACAAACCGATGACAAAACTACTGCTAAGTCATCAAAATAGACTCATGGATCAACACAAACGTCAACAAAGTGTAACACAGAAGTAAACATCATTACTCACGGCTCAATGGACGCACACACTGCATATCGTTCACCCGACGTTCGCTCTGGGCTGAGCGGTACGTAGGTGGTGCATTCAAGGACCTCGGCAGTGTGGGAATTCACATGTGTAGTAATATAAACAATGAAAAAAACATGCACAAAGGAATGATCTTTTGTACATGTTACCATAGCCGTGTTAAGCTATGTAAAGCTAAATGCCCAGTACATTACCGGTCCGTTTGGGTCCGCTCGTTGTCGCTCATTACAATCAGCTGGCAAACTCTGTGTGCAGTCTTTATGTTAACAACTCGCCGGTTAACTTGTCGTCGCTTGTTACAATCAGCTGGCAGACTCCGTGTGCTACATGCGCACGGTTTGTTTACACGTAGCGATAGCGGCGTGCTAACCAGAGAGGACAGGTACACGCGTGTCTGAGTGACAGAGGGAGAGACGCTGACCGAGAGTAAACAGCTGCATTTGTTGTAGTTATCATCAAACCGACTTCGAGGCTTTCCTGATCTGTGACCTTTTTACGTCATTTCCGCCACGGAAAGGATTTCTTTCGCCTGGTAGATAAACGGGTTTGTCTGCTTGCCTGCAGAAAAATTGCTCCTTTTTAATGTGGCACATAATGGGCAGCTAATCCTCTGTGTGTCAGACTACTGCACAGACTGACACAGTACAGAGTTTACCGAGCAAAGAGCACCATCTGCCGGGCCCCAATTAGAGATGCGTGTGTGTGTCAGACTGCAGCTCAGAGCACGACTGATAACGTTAGGGAGTTCACGACAGAAATGACCGATTTCTGGCTAGACCGTTAACCGTAAAGCCGTAAATATCGCTGAAACGACTTGACCGGGCGTATTACGAGGCTTTCCTGATCGTCTGGTATTTTTAGAATGCGATTTCCGGTACGGAATGGATTTTATTCGTCTGGTAAAGGAACGGGTATGTCTGCTTGCCTGAAGAAAAATCGCTCCTTTTTAACATGGGAGTTAATGGGAGTGCTGCAGGGACTAGCTGGTGCTCCGAGGCTCATAACACCGAAAAGGTAAGACTGACAGCTTAAGTGATGACATACCTGCTTAGGTATCCAGTTTTCCTACGTTTTGCTGGGCAAATCATGTCTGTAGCATGACATTTGCGGCCAGGAGAGACTGGTATGTTTTATTTTTTGACGGACTTGTTAGCTGCTCTTTCACTCTAGCTCTGACGTCACCCGCTCTAGCAGGCGCAATACACACCCATTGTAAACGCTGCTGTGGAGTAAAAACATACTCAAATTTAGTGTTTAATTGTTTAAAAACGGTAAAAGATTTTGTAAAGTTGTGGACAACGTTAATAGTTTAACAACTTGTCTACAAGTAGTAATTTGAATGAAGTCTGTAGGACAAAGTATGGAGTAATTGTTGTTGTTTAAAGTGTAGTGGGTCTGTTGACAGATTTGAGGATTTTCCATTCATCCTTATGGTGGGAAAATTTTACAAAATATTTAATGATTTGTACAGTATTAATAGTAGAGATTTGTAAATTAATAGCTCCATTGTCCTGAATGGTGGCATCTGGTGGTATTATTTTTATGTTTGTAGGACAGGATTTGTGGGACCTGAAACGCTGCAAAAAACGTACGGAAGAAGAAAAATAAAAATAATAATAATAAACTTGAAGAACAATGGCTGCCCTCTGGGCATCCACACCAATAACTAGAAAAATTCTAAAGAAATTTTGAGTGTGCCTGACTCTGGCCCCGTCGCACCCATGCATTAAATAGCTGTCATTGTGTTTGTGTGGTGTTGTGTCTATTAATGAGAGAGTTTTACAAAGTCTTTTATTTTGAAGGGACGCTTATTTTGAAAGAATTTTGCCGTGTGTGTTTGTGTGTGTGTGCGCATGTGTGGTTGTCTTGTGTCTGTCAATAAGAGAGTATTATGAAGTCTTTTATTTTGAAAGGACTCTTATTTTGAAAGCCTTTTGTCTTGTCTGTGTGTGTGTGTGTGTGTGTATGTGTGTGTGTGTGTGTCTGTGCATCTGTCTGTGTGTGTGTGTGTGTTCTTGTCTGTTAATCTCAGAGTTTTACAAACTCTTATTTTGAAGGGACTCTTATTTTGAAAGACTTTTGTTGTGTGTGTGTGTCTATGTCTGTGTGTGTGTGTGCGCGCGCACGTGCACGCATGTGTGTTTGCCTTGTCTGTCTGTCTGTCTGTCTGTCTGTCTGTGGTGTCTGTGTCTGTCTGCGTCTCTATGTGTCTGTTTTTGTGTTTGCGAGAGAGAAGGATAAATGGCCAACATTAAAAATATAGTCTTGATAGTCATTGATATCATACAGAGACTTCAACAAAGTTAGTCAAAGGCAGGCTTGAGGTTGCCAAGCAACCAGGGTCAGCTACAGGTCAGAGTAATTAGTCGCAGGTGTGCACATGCAGTCTGTGTCTCAAACCGAGCGACACAAAGTCTCTGAATGAAGCCCCTCGAAGGTGGCCAAAAACAGCCTATAAGGTGTGCCGCAAACCAAAAACTGGAATGACCGTTGGCTTCCTTGTCCTGTCGACCAGTTCCTTGCTGATTTTCAGGCGAAAATTGTGTAAACTTTGGCCGGGGTCGTCAGGTAAAGAGCAGGGAGTGCCTGCTCTTCTGGAAAGTTCTCCTCTCAAATTAACATGGGAGTATATAGGGCAGGAGATGCGCGTTGCTGTCGAATCTGTGCGTCTCCCGCCAAAACTATACATCTGACAGCTTCAGCAGTGTTATCACTGCGACGGCAACAAATTTTCCTACGTTTCTAGCTATAAATGATTTCTGTAGCTTGACATTTGCGGCCGCAGTCGCAGTTTACAAATTTATTTTTCGACGAAGTTTTCTCTCTCTCTGCACTCTAGCAATGACATCACTCACTCTAGCTGCAAACATTCTCGCAATACACACCCATTCATTTTTTTGGCATGGTTTTTGGCGTTTTCTGGCAAAACCGTTTGGTGAAACAAAAAAGAGTGTGCTCTTTCAGGCACATTCAATAAGAATAAGCCGGGTGGATAGTAAAGAGTGTGCTCTTTCAGGCACACTCAATAAGAATAAGCGTGGTGGAAAACATATAGTGTGCGCTTTCAGGCACACTCAATAAGTCAAATAAGCCCGAGAGATTTTAAAGAGTGTGCTCTTTCAGGCACACTCAATAAGCGCGGTGGATTTTAAAGAGTGTGCTCTTTCAGGCACACTTAATAAGAATAAGCGCAGTGGATAACATATAGTGTGCACTTTCAGGCACACTCAATAATAATAAGCATGGTGGATTTTAAAGAGTGTGCTCTTTCAGGCACACTCAATGAAAGACTTAGAAGTCCCCGGAAGACTGACCCTGAGTCACAGCAGCATCGCTACTGTTGCTAAACGACAACATATTTGTTTTTTTTTTTATACTATTTTTTGTTTGATTTGCTTTCCTTTGCTGAGTGTGTATTGGTCTGTATATAAATTTTAAAAAGTTTTTGCTGCATGGAGTTTCATTCTCCCTCCCCCTCCACACCTCAGCCTGCCACCTTCAACAGCTGACCCCCATCGGCCCACTCCTCCCCTCACCAGTTCACCACCCCCCTCTCAACCCCCACTGAGACTCTCACCACTCAGCACCCCCACATCCCAAAAAGGTCCGAAACCAAATAAACGAAACACTAAGGAGTCCCCGACAGGCTGACCCCGAGAGACAGGGCACTGGCTTCTGTCGCTCTAGGACAATTTGTTCTTTTTTTGGTTTCATTTGCGTGCCTTTGCTGAGTATGTATTGGTATACATAAATATTGAAAAAAAAGGTTCTTGCTTCATGGAGTTACAATTACGCCTATGGGATGAACAAAAATGAAAATACAGTAAATGAGTCATCCTCCTGTTCATGAACACTCAAATCACAGGGCTACTGTATAGTACACGGTAGTCAAACCAGCTTCATGTTCGTCTCTGTGATCTGTGTGACACTGGGAGACCAAAAAGCCCACTAAGTGCAAACAAAAGGTTGAGCAATGAGAATGCTAATGAGGTGTTTGTACGGGCTCACCTGGCCTAAAGCATACACTGAATACCTAACCTAACCCTAACCTATGGGATGGACAAAGATGAAAATACAGTAGACCTAAATGGAAAAAAAAAAAAAAAAGCAAATGGCCCTTCTTGTCCAAAACTGACAACACATAATGTAGCCTAGTTATGTTATTATTCAATAGCCATTATACAGGAGGGTGAGTATTTGTGGTGTTTATATCTAACATGTCACTGTTTAATAAATCAACAACATCTCATTCTGTCTTTACATAATGATGAGTCTCTTCTCTCGCGCTTGCACACTCGCTCCTGATCTGCAGGATCATGTCACGTAGAGTCACGTGTGGGCCTTGAGGTCCTCTGCAGTATTAATTGTTTAGCTTTGATTGGGAACAGTAGGTGCCAGTCTATCTCAAGACTGTGGTGGCCAGGGTCAAAAAGACCTATTGCTGCCTTCCTAGACACAATAAGTAGCTTGGCATTGATGTTCCAATCTGCGTAAACAGACATCTCTGTCTCCAGACTAGAATGTGCTGACAGTAACACTAACATGGGTAAAAAAAGATTCTCTTTGGCTAATTCTGGGCATATAGTATTTGTGGTGTTATCTTGGGGTTTAAAGTCTATCCACAAGGATGAGGTGGGCAGAATGTGAGACCGACTCAGGCACTTCTGATGTACTTTGAGAGTGTCTCTAATTCTCCTTGGCCAAGAGTCAATAAATAATAGCATAAGACATCAGAGGCTCCTGAACACTTTCTTTCTTCCTGACCTCACCATTGACCTTTGACTTCAGCAATTTCTCCACAACACTGTTCAGGTTTTGGAATTGCTTTTGTCCTAAGCTTTTATTTTACCAGTAAGCAAACTATCCCTTTACAGCTTCCAGTGAGCACAGGGTTCATATCAGCTGCTGTGACGTCGTCACATTTGAATTCTTAGTATAGGACATTACATTCTGTACCTGGCTTTGACAGCCTCTGGTGGCAGGATTCCAGGAACCAAGTGCTCCAGAGGAGAGATAAGGAACCCATCGTGGATCTGACAGTCAGTGTGGTCCTCTGTCTGGACACAAAGGCACAAACACACATATAGTACCAGTCAAAAGTTTGAACACAGTTTCAGTTTTTTCAGTATGAGTTTTCAAATCAAATCAAAATCAAATCAAATTTTATTTATATAGCTCAAAGTCACAAAACACAGTTTTGTGACTTGAAGCCTCAGAGGGCTTTACAATCTGTCCTTAGACCCTCGGTTCGAGTGAGGAAAAACTTGCCCACAAAAAAAACCCTTTTAACAGGGAAAAAATGTGGAAGAAACCTCAGGAAGAGCCACAGAGGAGGGATCCCTCTCCCAGGACGGACAGACGTGCAATGGATGTCACGTGTACAGAACAAATCAACACAAACATATTGTACAATTACAATGAATGATAGAATGACGATCAATTACAATAAATGATAGAATGATTACAGTAGCAGTGGAACCTGTGATAGAGATAGAGGGGTTCTCTCTGGCCTTTAGGCTCAAATATTATTATTTCTGTCTTGTCCTGATTAAGTTGCAGAAAGTTATTTGCCATCCAGACATTTATTTTAGCTAGGCATTGTACTGGATTGTTAATTGGGGTTTATTTGTCATATGTCATACAGGTCAGCTCAGCATTGAGAGCACTAGTTGTATTAGCATCACTAGATATAGAAGATAAAATAAATGTTTTTACTATATCAGTATATGATTAATATATAAATAACTGAAAATTGATGATTGTGCACAAGAGTAAGTAATGTGAGTAAAGTATATTACAGAGGTAATGCACAAAAAGTATGAGTCCTTCTTGCAGTCATGCTTGATAGGACTGATATCTGCAAAATATGCCCTATGAGATTATTCAGTAGTTCAGAAGTCTGATGACCTGGTGGTAAAAACTGTTTGGTCTTGAAGCAGCCAAGCTCCTGTAACATCTGCTAGATACCCTAACAAGGAGAACAGTTTGCAAGGTGGGTGCCTGTGGTCCTCTGACATGCTGTGTGCTGTCCTGTATGGCCAGGAGTCTGTTGGCAGTGATGTGCCTCTCCAGACTACAAGGCTGTGATGCAGCCTGTCAACAAGCTCTGAATGGTGCACCTATAGCAGTTTGTGAGGATGCCAAATTTCCTTAGTCTCTCCTCAAAAAAATGAACCCCTGGCAAGCTTTCTTGACAATGGTGTCCATGTGTAGTAACCAGGAGAGGATTTCTGTCATATGTGCATCAAGGAACTTGAAGCTTCCGACTCCTTTCATGTCAGCATCCCTAATGTGGAGGAGTTGTGCTGACCAAAGCACAATATTGCATTGCATATGTCACTGTTGTGCTAGCAAAAACATGTTAGTGAACTTGAACCTGTTGAATATGTCACTTGTAACTTTAAATATTATTGCTACCTTGTGGTCTGTACTGGTCACTGCAGCATCTGTAACCTTCGTATCATAAATGATTCCACGTTTGAAATTTCTAACCTTTACAACTATAACTGTGTACCTTCAGCTCTGTAGTTTTATTCGGTCAAAGGTGAAAAATCTCCACACAGGCACTCCCTCTCTCAGTGATATAGATTTATTTGTACTGATTCAAAAAGACAAAAGACTCATCTCTCTCAGACTTTCTCTCTCATTCCTAATCGCTGCTCTACTCCTTAGATCTGTCAGATATAAGGAAGGTGATACAGAAGTGGGAACGCGATCTTGGGGGACAATTTATTGAAGATGGCTGGCATGAAGCAATAGTCTCTGCCAAAACCACATTTATTTGCAACCGAATGAGAGAAACCTAGATACTCCATAGATCCCACATAACACCATTCATTATTAACAAGATGCATAACTGGACCTCCCTTTGCATCAAATGTAAATTGTCCGTTGCTCCTCCCTGTGGACAAATGAGGCATTGCAGCTGGTTTTCACCAAGGCTGCTTAGGGGCGTTTCCAGTCGGGGCTTCACGGACTACGTCATCGTGGGGGATTAAATTACCATCACAGACCTGCGAAGGACCTGTGAAGGACCAGTCAAGGACCAGCCAATGACCCGTCACGGAAACACGGGAACTTTTGAGTTGCTACATCTGTACATCACTCTTGAACTCACAAAGACCTCTCTGAAGGTTACCTTCATATTAATTCAGACATCATTCAAACTGCCACCTTGTCATTTATATTAGTTAGTGTAAACTCCATTTGTAACTATGATGAATAATCAATATTGTATACATTTCTGGTGAGGCTGTTACAAGGGTGTTTTTCAAGAGAGTTTTGCCCCTATGCCAAGTGTTTGCACATTCCAACAAATCAAATACCTTGTTAAGGTAAACTGGATAGTCCTTGGGTACCAGAGACTTGCACTTCTCTCTGTCTCCAATGATCTTACGGAACTCAAAGATTCTGTAAAATACAAACAAGAGAGAACATATCAACTCAACTTTATTTATTTATATAGCACCTTTCATGCAGCGATGCAGTCCAAAGTGCTTCACAGAGCAGAATAAAAGCAGAAATAGTCAACAGTTTATTTAAAAAAGTAAATCAAAACTTATGTGGTAAAAAGCACAATTCAAGAACAGTTGCATAAAAATCAAAGTAACAAAGAAAAACTGCAACAATAAAATAAGATAAATAAAGATAAATAAATCAACAACATCTCATTCTGTCTTTACATAATGATGCGTCTCTTCTCTCGCGCTTGCACACTCGCTCCTGATCTGCGGGATCATGTCACGTAGAGTCACATGTGGGCCTTGAGGTCCTCTGCAGTATTAATTGTTTAGCTTTGATTGGGAACAGTAGGTGCCAGTCTATCTCAAGACTGTGGTGGCCAGGGTCAAAAAGACCTATTGCTGCCTTCCTAGACACAATAGGTAGCTTGGCATTGACGTTCCAATCTAAACAATAAAATAAGATGTCAAAAATAAATAAAATTATTTCTGTCTTGTCCTGATTAAGTTGCAGAAAGTTATTTGCCATCCAGACATTTATTTTAGCTAGGCATTGTACTGGATTGTTAATTGGGGTTTATTTGTCATATGTCATACAGGTCAGCTCAGCATTGAGAGCACTAGTTGTATTAGCATCACTAGATATAGAAGATAAAATAAATGTTTTTACTATATCAGTATATGTTTTACTACATAAATAACTGAAAATTGATGATTGTGCACAAGAGTAAGTAATGTGAGTAAAGTATATTACAGAGGTAATGCACAAAAAGTATGAGTCCTTCTTGCAGTCATGCTTGATAGGACTGATATCTGCAAAATATGCCCTATGAGATTATTCAGTAGTTCAGAAGTCTGATGACCTGGTGGTAAAAACTGTTTGGTCTTGAAGCAGCCAAGCTCTTGTAACATCTGCTAGATACCCTAACATCTGTAACGTAAATAAGCACAGGGAATAAAAACCAAAACAGGGAATGATCAGGAGCTAAAAACTCAGCAGTGAATGGCAAGGCGAGTCTTAGATAAGTTAAAAAGATACGTTTTTTTTGAGACTTATCTTAAAGGTCTGACTTTGGTGATTTTTCTAAGATGGTAAAACATTTTAGTTATGTTTTTTATGTGGGCCTCAAAGTTGAGGCCGGAATCAAGAGACACGAGTTTTCGACCTGATGTCGAAAAAGGACTTAAAGGACAGGGACTGAAGGTGCTGGGATAGGGGTTCTCTCTGGCCTTTAGGCTCAAATATTATTTCTGTCTTGTTCTGATTAAGTTGTAGAAAGTTATTTGCCATCCAGACATTTATTTTAGCTAGGCATTGTACTGGATTGTTAATTGGGGTGAGGTCGTGCGGAGATACACCATTTATATCTGACGATCTCCCAGTGTTACAGTGATCTCCCATCCAGTCAGATATGACCTGAAAAAATTCAAGGCCACCCCTGAGAGGCCAACCCAGTTTTCAAGTCTGTTTAGTAAAATATTATGATCGACTGTGTCAAAGGCTGCACCAAGAACAAGCAGAACCAAAACAGAGAGTTTGTTGGAGTCGTTATTGATTCTAATACTCTGACCTGTGCAGTCTCTGTGTTATGGTGCTCTCTAAAACCAGACTGAAAAGTGTATAAGATATTATTAATTGCAATAAAATTATTAATTTGTTTAAAAACATTTCTTTTTCTAAAATCTCACCAAAAAATGGGAGGTTTGAGATTGGCCTGTAATTGTTAAAATCTGGGAAATCTAAGTTATCTTTAAAAAAACAAAAAAAAAAAAAAAAAACTTCTTTTTATTTCCCTTTATCAGGTGTGGTCATATACATTCACACTTTCAAATATACAGGACAGGTGCAAATGGTGGGGGATGGGTAGAGGTAGTCCATGGATTTTAGCATCCCAACAATGTCCAGACAGAGTCCATATTTGAAATGCAGGGAAGGGAAAAAAACAAAACAAAACACAAAAAAAAACCAAACAAAAAAAACAACAACACACGCACACATACAAAGACGTCAGTCAAAAAAAGGTCATATCAATTAAAATGAGATATAAGTGAACTTTTTTAAGTTGTGGTTTAACTATTGCAATCTTTAAAATCTGGGGGAAAGTGCCAGTAACTAATGAGAGATTCACAATATTTGATATATGAGATATATATATATAT
>JAATJX010003417.1:0-11545 GCA_028641955.1 Protonibea diacanthus | reverse complement strand
AACTAAACTTCTTCCCCGGAGTTTCTGTGCTTTCTCGTCCAGCAGGTTCTCGTGGATCGTGGCTGCTGCTGTGGTCTGCTGCTGACGTCCACTATATATAGCATCACTGTCATAATTGCTACCACATCTCTCCTATAGTTTATAGTCTGTTAATGTTTCACTGCTGCTGTGCATCTGTGTCCCTCTAACTCTATCACAAGTTCCACTGCTACTGTAATCATACTATCATTTATTGTATTTCATTGTAATTGTACAATATGTTTGTGTTGATTTGTTCTGTACACGTGACATCCATTGCACGTCTGTCCGTCCTGGGAGAGGGATCCCTCCTCTGTGGCTCTTCCTGAGGTTTCTTCCACCTTTTTTCCCTGTTAAAAGGGTTTTTTGGTGGGCAAGTTTTTCCTCACTTGAACCGAGGGTCTAAGCACAGAGGGTGTAACTCCCTGTACAGATTGTAAAGCCCTCTGAGGCAAACTGTGTTTTGTGACTTTGGGCTATATAAATAAAATTTGATTTGATTTGATTTGATTCTTCTCTCCGTGCTCTATCTCTTTTTTAAGACTACATTTGGAACATTGCAAATACATTTTGGTACTTCAGTCTTTATCTCCGTCTTTATGAACCTCTCGCAGAGTCACGTTTTGTAACTGAATGAAATGTTTTAAATGTCAACAGAACAGATGCTCGACTTCTAAACTGCACTGTAACACCTTTTCCTTTCGTATCCGTTAATAATGAACATAAGAAGTGGAAAACGTAGAGTTGTGATGTTTTTAATGTCAGCAAAGTCTTACAAGCATGTCTGATTTTTGACAGTTTCAGACCGTACATGAGAGGATTTTAAAGAGGCTGAATGATCACTACGTACATGGACAAGAACACACAGAGTGGGTACGGAACAGAGAACATGTCAAACCTCTGAGTGATCAAGCTGTAAAAACAGGCAAAGACGAAGCTAACGAGTGAAATAAAATGCGGAGTACAAGTATCAAAAGCTTTCATTCTGGTCTCTTTGGAACCTTTTAAACACACTGACAAAATTTGGACGTAGGTGAATGAAATATAAGTGACGGGAGCAGCAACAGTGAAAATAAGGCCAAACACCAGGTCGTGAATGAGAGACACTGTTCTGTCATGTTCATCTCTTCATGTTCTGAAGAACAAGAGAGTTCAACTACAAGGTGGTGTGCACAAAACACTTTGTTTATAACAGTGCCACAGCGCTTTAAATGAATCGTGAATGACAGTAAAACTCCAACCTCGACAAAGGAGACTGTCCAAATAACAAGAATGACCTTTTGCACTATTCTTCTGGTTATCATGACATTGTAGTGTAACGGCTTACAGATACATATATATCTGTCATATGCCATTATTGTTAACGTTCCAAATTCAATAGCAACATACGTGTGAATGTTAAATATTTGCATGAAGCAGTAAAATGTTGAAATTTCATGACTGTCTGACAAGATTTGTGCCATTAAGCAGGGCAACAAAGACGTGCTGCCGTACATTTCATTAACAAACTTAACAAGATTACAGAGGAATAGATACATGGGCTCATGCAGATTTCTGTCCAGATAAATGATGACAATAAGAACAGTGTTGGCAAATATAACCGACATGTAAAAGAGAAGTGCCAGAGTGAAATATAGGTACTTTAAGTGTCCTATGTTACCATACATGGCCAGCACAAATGATTTAATCTGTGTTGAGTTTTCCATGAGCCCACCAATAAGACGCAAGAATACATTTGATAACGTGTTTTTTGAGGAGCTGTGCAAGGAGAAAATGATTACAATTATTAAAATAATCCTTAGTTATAGTGTATCTGCAACCCTGAACAGGATAAACATCTTTAGACAATAAAGTGTGATTATTTTCCTGATAAACGTCCAGAGAACCTGTAATTAGAAACATCTGTTAATGAAGAGATGTCATGTTATGTTATCATATGTAACTGAACATCACTGTGTTTATGACTGGCATGACAACATTGCATATCCAAAATCACAAACAATCTGCGAGAAGGACGATGAGTGATAAACTGAACACGAACGTCTCCTCCCCACTGAGACAAAATGAAGTAATCGCTGAACGTTTATACGAATGTTCTACGTGACGAGCAGAACACGACCAATCAAGACCGAGCTAGTTTTTTTTTTTCTTGTAAGATGCAGCCATGAGTCATGCAGAGAAGGAAAATACATGTGGCATTGTTACATTTACATGAAATGTATTGTATAGTGCTGATTTTTCCCAGGCCAGTGGGACAGTGATAGAGACTAACAATTCAAAGTTAAGAGTCCAGCCTTCTGCCCAGTTTACTTGCCTCCAACTTCGGCCTTACTTACTAGTCACCAGCCGTCACAGCGGCCCGGCGCCGTCTCCACTGCTATGCTGGCTATTTGCTGTATTTTCTTCATCAGTGACCAAGCTATGCTCTTTGGTTTCTCCTTCCAGGTTCTTATGCTGTGTTAGTTTATTTTCAAATCAAGTTTATTTATATAGCCCTTTACAGTAGCCAAAAGGTACCCAAAGTGCTTTACAGCAAAGCCATAAAACAAAACATAACCCATACAATGCACAAATACAATTAAAAGTGCTGCAGCACTGCAGAGTTTTAAAAGCCTTCCAGAAATACATAGAAAGGAGCAGGCAGAATGAGTAAGAAACAGTACTGCCCTAGTCAGAAGTGAATGCCAATCTAAAGCAGTTGGTCTTAAGCTTCGATGTATTTGTCAGGAATCATGTACAAAGAAAACATTAATCTAGCATTAATCACACGAGCAGAAGAGATGAATTGGACCGATCATATTGTGAGGATGGACGTCAGTTCTCCATCATTCAACAGTGTGGAGGTGAAACACAAAAAAATACAGAGAGAACCACAGACAGAATGAATCAAAGAAAGAGAAAACTAAATCTGAATCTCTAAATCTGAACTAAATCTCTGGTCCCGGTGGAGGAGGTGCTGAGTGTGGAGCAGATGGAGTGGAGGAGTCTCAGTGTGTCAGCAGCAGCAGAGCAGTCCAGATCCACTGATGATCCTCTGTCACATGATCCAGAGGAACACACATGATGATGGTGGACTTGACATTGTGTCTGACAGTGGAGCTGATCTCAGAGCAGTTCAGACTGCAGCGCTGACATCTCCACTTGTTGTGATTCCTCTGTCAGTCTCTGCTGGATGAAGCTCTCCTCTCCACTCCACC
Source organism: Protonibea diacanthus (assembly GCA_028641955.1). Classification (NCBI taxonomy): domain Eukaryota; kingdom Metazoa; phylum Chordata; class Actinopteri; family Sciaenidae; genus Protonibea; species Protonibea diacanthus. The sequence goes on along the minus strand of JAATJX010003417.1, from coordinate 8,330 downwards.
TCCCAGTAACATGGCCCAGTCAGAGCTGATGCTGCTGCTTCAACCTCTCTGGATCATCAGGACTCAGCTGACCAACACAAACACCTTTCTCACCACTCACACTCTGACAGAGATCACAGCTTCCTTCTGATGAGAGAAGAAGACAGACAACAGAAGTCATGAATCAGTGTTTACAGAGACTCCCTTCATCAGCTGTCAGTCAGTGATGCAGCACATCCAGTATAAAGACCAGCAGGACTTCATATCTGATGAATGAGGACCACTGTCTCTGTACATCTTGTAATGCTGTCAGCTGGAATCAGCTTTATTTCCTGTAGACATGAACACAACAACAACAGTCGTCTTCACATCAACCAAAAACACACGATCACAACGAGCTTCTGGCTCATCTGATTGGCTGACTGTTCTCTCTCTCTCTGTCTTTCTGTCCAATCCTGAAGCCTGTCACCGTTCTCCTCTCACAGCTTCACTGAGGAAAGCAGCCGCTGAGAAGGTCGGAGGTTTACAGGAAATACTGGAGACCAACATGGACTGACTGCAACCCTCTACTGACCTCAGAGTCTGCAGACTGCAGTGTGGACTCTCCACAAGATCAGACAGCAGCTTCACTCCTGAATCCTGCAGGTTGTAGTTGTATCTCAGGTCCAGCTCTGTCAGATGGGAGGAGTTGGACTTCAGAGCTGAGGCCAGAGAAGCACAGCTGATCTCTGACAAACTGCAGTCCCTCAATCTGAATAAAGAATAAATGATGTTGATAAAAATCCATTTATGATCCAATCAGATGTGTTCAATATCAATGATCAGACATTATTTGTGAAAACACATTGAAACCAACAGAAACAAAGAAATATTTCCACTTTATCATTTCAAACAAATCTGAGTTCAGAGGATCTTCTGTATACAGATGTGACCATTTACCAACAATTCTAAACACTCATTGACTTTAACCACTAACAGACATTTTCTACAGTTTCTTTAAGAAACACAAGTCTTTGTGACTGCAGACTAAATTTAATACAACAAACATGAAAATATGAACAAAAGGACATTTACAACTTTATGGATGTAAGTTATGTCTGAACATAAATTAGCTTCAATTGTTAATGAAACATCAGTTACAATAGTAACAGAGAGTCAGTGAACTGACCTCAGAGTCTGCAGTCTGCAGTGTGGACTTTCCAGAAAATCACACAGCAGCTTCACTCCTGAATCCTGCAGGTCGTTTTCACTCAGGTCGAGCTCTGTCAGATGGGAGGGGTTGGACTTCAGAGCTGAGGCCAGAGAAGCACAGCTGATCTCTGACAAACTGCAGCGCTCCAACCTGAATAAAGAATAAATGATGTTGATAAAAATCCATTTATGATCCAATCAGATGTGTTCAGGTTTGAAATGTGCAGCTCAACATTAATATGTACTAATCAATGAGCTTTTCTCTCACATGAGTAGAGTGACTTTGTCATTGTGTTATTGAGGATCATCATAATGTCAGCCTTCTACAGACATCATCCAAACGTCAGCACAACATTCAGACAACCATTCATGTCCGCACAGATTAATAACATGCTGCTGATCTCAGTCAAGTCTGGAATTAGAGGATCAAATCAAATCAGACATGTTGGACTAAAAACAGTTGATTATTGATTCCATGACCTTCTGACTGTGTTTGCTGTCTTAGTAGGTAAATGTCATTCAAAGGAGATGTCTACATTTGTTCAAGTGTGTCTTCAAACAGCAGCCACATGTACATTCAAAGAGTTATTGGTGGCAGTCATCATTCCTCCTGTCCATACTGAGTGTGAAGTGTTCTCTTCATAACACAACTACACTGTAAGAAATGACTTCAGAAGTTCAGCTGAAACTAATATGAAGCTTCAGCAGTCTGAGTTAGATACATCAAGTGGGTGTCTACCAACGTTAAAGACTATTTAGGACCACATTCTCTCTTTGAGTTACTATTCCTCCACTGCAGCTCAACAAGAACAAACTGTCCAATTCACAAACTTTGAAGGATCTCAAGGACTCATGGGAACCACGTTACATCAGAGAGTCCTTTTTCTTTTGCAGCTTCTTTTTTAAAATCCTCAAACAGTCCTTGAATCCTGTTTTGTTGTGACGTTTTGGCCTGTGTTAGGCTGCTGTTTCTTACTCTGAGCTCTGGTTTAATGCACACCACACCACAGCAGCTGTGAGGGTTGTCTGTAGCAGCCATATCAGCTTCTGATATCATGAAGATCATCACAGTTCTTCATTTCATCTTTGTTGAACTTTGCCTTCACATCTTTCTTTACTTTCTCTAACTTGTCTCTCTCTCTGTTTCCACAGAAGCTCAAACTCTCTGCAGCCTGTTTTTATCTGCTATCATCAGATCTTCAACAACCTCATTCTTATCCGTCACACACTCTACAGCCTCATCAGCACTGACGTCATCTTCACTGACTGATGGACCACAATGTGAGTCTGTGAAGCTCAGAAACTGTCAAACTTTTCATTATTATTGTTTTATTTGATTAATTTAGTCTAACAATGTTCAACCATTTAGAAATTTGTTAGACCAAATAATTTTAAACATCAGTCAAGGATTTGAATTGAATATGTAGAAAAAAACTCCATGAAGTACAGTCAGTGAACTGACCTCAGAGTCTGCAGTTTACAGTTTGAACTCTTCAGTCCAGCACACAGCAGCTTCACTCCTGAATCCTTCAGGTCGTTGTAGCTCATGTCCAGCTCTGTCCAGTCTGTGATGACACAGATTATAAAATCTGTTATTATAGAAGAGAACACTTAATATTTACTTCATGTGTTTGAGGTCAGAACAGTTTGACATTCAGCTCTGAACATTTGCTCTTCACATCAGTGGTTCAGCTCATCTGATCTCACTGTGTTTGACATGAAACAATCATTCTCATCACTCTCTCTCCCCTGCAGACTTTTAATCTGTTTGTTTGAATCTTGCAGATGAAGGGAGAGAAAATGGAGTTTCATTTAGACTTCCATAATGTCTACAGTCTATCAGTGTGATCTGATCCCATGTCTGTCTACACAAAGTTAACATGAAGCCATGTTAAAACATGTTTTAAGTCAGTGAACAATTACAGTTGAGAAAGATGATCAAATCTAAGTTTAAACAACAGTGTGCATGAACCAGATCCTATAAAAAGCATTTCATTCTGCACACTTCAATGATCATATGATGGAAATTCTTTTCGACTGCTTCAACTGAACTGCAGGCTGTGTTTATGAGCTGAGAGGAGACCGATCATTGACAGAGATAATAGAAGATGAAACCAATACATACTGGAGCAGTAAAACCAATGCAGTGTGGCTCAAAAATGATATACAGTGGAGAAAGTCAGAGAAATGTTTGCTGAGGAAACATTCAGTAGTGATGATGACAGAGACTCTCAACAGTTTCTCAGGTTGTAGAATATGGAAAGAGTATTGGTAACCCTTGTGGACACTTGTTAAATAAATGATGACATTAAAACTGTGTTAAACTGAACAAGACACATGTTTGACTTCTCCCTACTTCTAGCCATGATTGTGCTCCTTCCATAGAGTTACGGGACGCATGTATGGAGTGAAAATCGAGCACACAGTGAGTAAAAATGTGACAGGAGCAAAAAACACCCAGAAACTGCTCAAATCTCAGAGGGTCAAAAGATAATTAATTAAAAAGAAAATCGTGAAAATCTGATGACTAAACTATGAATCTACACTGATTTATGTTCATCACATCTGGACTTACTCAGCCTTTCTGCAGTTCCTCACAGCTGGAATCAGTCTCTGTCGTCCCTCATCTGATGTGTTGTACTTCTTCAGGTCCAACTCATCCAGAACCTCCTCTGACATCTGCAGCATGTAGGCCAGAGCTGAGCAGTGGATCTCAGAGAGTTTCTTCTTTGATCTATTCTCTGACTTCAGGAACTCTTGGATCTCCTGATGGACTGAGTCATCGTTCATCTCCATCAGACAGTGGAAGATGTTGATGCTTCTGTCAGGAGAGATATCATCACTGTTCATCTCCTTCAAGTTGTTGATGGCTCTCTGGATGATTTCTGGACTGTTGTCAGTCTGACCCAGCAGGCCTCCTAAGAGTCTCTGGTTGGACTCCAGAGAGAGGCCATGAAGGAAGCGAACAGACAGGTCCAGGTGAACATTTTTACTTTGAAGGGATTTCTCCATGACTTTCTTCAGGAACACATCCAAAGGTGGGTCAGTGTTGTTAATGTCATTGTTTCCAAATAACTTAGATCTTCTCTTGGAGAGACTTTGGCTTTGAGTCACTTTGTTTGTAGTCTTTCCCCAGGAAGGCCTTCAGTACCTCTGTCTTCTTGTTGGTGTAACAGTGGAACAGGTAGACTGCAGCCAGAAACTCCTGAACGCTCAGATGAACAAAGCAGTAGACTGTTTTCTGGAAGATCACACTCTCTCTTTTGAAGATCTCTGTACAAACTCCTGAGTACACCGAGGCCTCTGTGACATCCAGACCACACTGCTCCAGGTCTTCTTGGTAGAACATGATGTTTCCTTTCTCCAGCTGTTCAAACGCCAGCCTCCCCAGCTTCAGAAGAACTTCCCTGTCAGCCCCCGTCAGCTCCTGTGGACTCGTCTCATGTCCTTCATCGTACTTCTTCTTCTTCCTCTTTGTCTGAACCAGCAGGAAGTGTGAGTACAGGTCAGTCAGGGTCTTGGGCAGCTCTCCTCTCTGGTCTGTGGTCAACATGTGGTCCAGAACTGTAGCAGTGATCCAGCAGAAGACTGGGATCAGACACATGATGTGGAGGCTCCTGGAGGTCTTGATGTGTGAGATGATTCTGCTGGACAGATCTTCATCACTGACTCTCCTCCTGAAGTACTCCTCCTTCTGAGCGTCAGTGAAGCCTCGTACTTCTGTTACCCTGTCAACACATGAAGGAGGGATCTGATTGGCTGCTGACTGATTACTCCTGTGTGACATCAGACACGACCTCTTTGTTGTTGAAATCCAGTGAAAGTCTGCTTTCATCCAGGCCGTCAAAGATGAACAGAAGTTTACAGACAGCGAGCTTCTCTGCTGTGACCTTCTGTAATGTTGGATGGAAAACATGGAGCAGCGTGAGAAGACTGAACCGCTCATCTTTGATCAAGTTCAGCTCCCTGAACGAGAGCAGAACCACCAGACTGACATCTTGGTTCTCCGAGCCCTCTGCCCAGTCCAGAGTGAACTTCAGCACTGAGAAGGTTTTTCCAACACCAGCGACGCCATTGGTCAGAACGACTCTGATGTGCCTCTGTTGGTCAGGTAAGGCTTTAAAGATGTCGTGGCATTTGATGGGAGTGTCATGGAGGGTCTTCTTCTTCGTGGAAGCTGTCTCAAGCTGCCTCACCTCATGTTGGGTATTAACCTCTTCACTCTGTCCCTCTGTGATGTAGAGCTCAGTGTAGATCCTGTTGAGGAGGGTTCCACTTCCTGTTTCATCACTTCCTTCAGTCACACGTTCACATCTCGTCTTCAGACTGATCTTATGTTCATCTAAAACCTCCTGCAGACCACCACTCACTGAAACAGAGAAAGAAGTTTGAGACAGAACAAATAAAAAATGTCAATCAGCTGATTATTTCACCATGACCAATAAAAACATCAATATAAGAATAAATAGAGAAGTAAATGTTCAGTTTTGGTTGAACATCAAATCCTCTGACTTTGTGTTGGTGTTTGATTGACAGCAGAGTCGACAGGCTGAGCCTCAGCAGCTCGTCTGTTCCTTCCTCTCTGTAATATTTTAAACTTATCCATGTTCATGTCTTATTTTTGGCTCCTTCACAATAAAAGTTGTGACTACAACTGGCTTTTCTTTGTGCAGCTCTGTTGTAGAATGACAAATTAATGAATCTGTCAGCTTCTAACTGAATCTCTGTGGTTTGGAGTCTCTCCTGTCTGCCTGTTCGAATGTTAAGTTGTCAGCTTTTTTTTCTGCCTGCGTGTGACGTCCGACCTCTCCAGTTCATCCTGAATGATCTCCCACAATCCACCGCTCTGCTGCTCCCTGAAAAACAGAAGTGGTCCAAATCTGCATGTGACCATTTTATCTGCACAGCAACAATTCAAATGTATCTCACCTTGCATGGTCTCATAGTTTAGTAATTAATGTTGTACAACAGAGTTTACACTGCAGCGTGTTTCAAGGATAAAAATGAGATGATACTTTTACTAAAAAGTTGGAAAAGAAGTCATGATGAGTCCTGGTAACCAAACGTCCCCTTCCAGTTATAACAGACCAGTCTGATGTGTGTAGAGGTCTGTGTGGTGATACTGTAGCAGCCTGCTGTTGTTTTTAGGTGATGAAGGTGAACACAGTGAACAGTTGTGTATTCATGGATCAGTTCAGGCTGATTTACTGACTTTAACCACGTTAAACGTTATGCTGCTTCCAACACAACTTATGAGCCTTAAAGAAATCTGGCAGCTGTCTCTATGCATCATCTTCATCAGGTCAGTTTACAGTAAAAACAGTCTCTTACTTTGTGTCTGAGGGTCCAGGTTCATGTCTGAAGTCTGGCACATCACCTTTGGACCGGTCACTCTTCATAGACAGACAGCTGGATCCTGCAGACTCTGCTCTGTCCTCCTCTTCCTCCATCTTCTGGACTTCAGTCAGTCTGAGAGGTGAAACAGTAACACCTGGGTTTAAATTCAACTTTTCTCTATTGCCAACACTTCATTTTGCCACTGATTAAAACCAAACTGCATAGCTCTTTCCAGAATACCAAATTACACTCGGAAAATAAAATTCATAAGCCACGATTTCCTACAGCACTTGAATGCACCACAGCACAAATAAAATATGCGTTCAGGAGTCACAAAAAGCATAGGAGAACACACACACAGACACACACACAGAGTATAAAACGGTTATATCTCCACCATGGTCACGTTTCTTTAAATCTCTTCTTGTTTTAAATTATTGTTGTGAATTATTCAGCCACTCATGACTTTGTGTTGACAGAAGAATCAAACTGTTGAGTTCATTCCAACATTTCTTTCCTTTCTTGACTCGAACCGAGGGTCTAAGGACAGAGGGTGTCACTCCCTGTACAGATTGTAAAGCCCTCTGAGGCAAAATGTGTTTTGTGACTTTGGGCTATATAAATAAAATTTGATTGATTGATTGATTGACAGTCCACAGAGAGAAAACTGTCTCAGAGACTTTGACAGTGAAATCATCAAATGTTGGATTAATACTCACCCTGCCTCAGCTTCAGTTCTCCTCCTGCGTCATCTCAAAATGAAGGAAGTGAACTCTTTCACTTTCACTTTTCCTCCCAGTTCTTATAGGCAAGGTCACCTGCAGCTCCTCCTTCCTCCTTCACCGTGTGTGTGTGTGTGTATGCGTGTGTGTGTGTGTGTGTGTTTGTGTGTTGGCTGTTTAACATGATGTGTTTATGAGCGTCTCTCCTGCCTTCAACAAACTGAATTAATTTGGTCAAAATGTTTTAAATGATAAATAATGTTCAGTTTAAGTTTCATCTAAAGTGCTTCAAACTAAATGAACTGAATGTTTTCTCTCTTAATCAGTTCACATTTCTGAGGTTAATACTGTTGAACTCAAGGTCCATTTAACAGCTTTTTACCATCATTCTTTATTTCACGTTCATTTCAGTTTCGTTGCTGGCTGTACGGGGATTTACTGTCAAAATTCTGAATCAGGCTAACGTCTGCAGGACATCACAGTCTGTGCTCAGTTATGTAATGTAGATTACAGTGCAAGTTTACATACAAGGAGTGTGATCAGTCATATTTAGACATCATATCTTTAAGTTTTCTGTTGCACGTTATCATCACATTGACATGTGTTCACTTCACTTGTTCTACAGTCCATGTTTATAGAAACTGTCATCACTTCACTGTGTGAAATGAAAATACAGACAGCCTTCAACTGCTGCAACTTCTCTCTGTTCCCAGCACTTCATTTTGCTGATGATTACAGCATAGCTCTTTCCAGAATACTAAATTACACACTGGGAAAATTAAATTTCAGAAGCTATGATTTCCTACAGCACTTGAATGCACCACAGCACAAAGCGCATGCGCTCTTATTGGTCATGTGACTGATGTAATTATAATTCTGTTTATCGCGTTATTTTGTGCTGAAACTGTTTCTGAAGGGAAATGTTGATAAAATATAAATAATCTTTGTCTGAAATATATCTGTGTTAAAGGAACAGTAAATGGTTTCTATTATAAAAACAGATGTTTCATTTATTTTAGGAATATTAGGCCGAGTGGGAGGGGCTACGAGTATAAAAGGTCTACCTGGGCCACAGTGAAGTGAGTGTGGAGGAGTTGGTGA
>JAATJX010003374.1:0-10131 GCA_028641955.1 Protonibea diacanthus | reverse complement strand
ATACATACATACATACATACATACATACATACATACATACATATATATATATATATAATGACATATCGTGAAATATATATTATAACATATGACCGAAAATATAAATGACCTTCTCCTTCCAGTGAGCGGAGCTGCTGACTGACAGAAGATATTGAAGATATTGATTGTTGGAGAGATGAAGAGAAGTCTTCAGTGAACACACCGTCACTTTATTATCAAACTCTGACTGCTCAATATGATTATTATAATTATATTATTAATTATTACCCTGTTTGTAAGATTGAGTTTAATTCCAGACTTTAGATTTGTTCTTTGTGTTTGTTGTTTTTCCAGCCGTGACGTAAAGACCACATACGTGATGCATTCAGGGGCACATGTGGTCTTTACGGAGGAGCCTTGTGTAAGAACAGGTCCTTCAACGCACTGTTTCTTGTCTGTTCCTTCACTCTCTGCTCATTCACTCAGTTATTTGATGCATGTCAGTCACACGTTCCTTAACATTTATTTATTATATCGTCATTGTAAGCAGCTACAAGAACATTTTAAAAATGAATTAATGTTCCATGTTCGTTTTAAACATTTTAAACATTAATTAATATTCTGTATTCGTTCTCCCATGAAGACATTTTATTTATTTACAGCTGAGTTTTACTATTTGTCTGTCATACATTCACATTACGACTACATGCTAATGTTGAATTCATCTTACTGACTGATGCTGAACAGTGTGTCACATATCTGAGTGTATGTTGAGTCACAGTGTGCCTTATTGAAAGATCATGACAATTATTGTAATATTTAGACTGAGTGTGCAAGAGAGAAATATATATTAAAGCTGATGTTTGGAAATTGTGTTTTGACTTTAAAGTATTCAGGTATTTTATACATGTGACCAGGTGATGCATGTTTGAGATCTCCCCAAAGTGGATCAATGATGATACTAAGATAAGACAGATTTCACTTTAGAACAGGCCTGGGCAATCTGTTCCACAAAGGGCCGGTGTGGATGCAAACCGGCCCTTTGTGGAACAGATTGCCCAGGTCTGCTCTAGAACCTTCTTTCTTCTGCTGGAGCCACTGCAGGGTTTACTTGGCCTTGTGTTTAGGATCACTGTCCCATGTGCAGCTTTCAGGCTGATGAATTCAAACTGTGCTCAATATCTTATGAAAACATGCTGCATTCATCTTTCCAGCAGTTTGACCTAAATGTCCTGTGCTGCTGTAGCTCACTTCTTTTCTTTCTCTTCTTTTTCTTTTTTTCTTCTAACATTCAAATCACGCTTTCAAACATTTAAAAATGGAGCATACCAAATCCCCTCCAAACAAAGGCTGGCTCTCCCAGGTGTGTCTCATGCAGAAGGAAAGGCCCAGGTGAGCTTCCTGCCCTTTTTATAGACTCCACCCCATGTGACTGCTCTTTGGGCTGGACTTCCTGTTACCCTCCTTCCACATCCACAATATCGTTGCTGCTTCAACTCCCCACTTTATGATAGACACATAGCTTTAACTTAGCTAACAGACTTAATGTGTAATCAGATTTATGTAATAGTACTAGTTAATATTGACTCCATAAACCTGATGACATTGATTTTATTAGTACTAAGATAATAATAAGTTTAATAGTTCATTCATATTAAAACTGTGATTAAAATAAAATGAAAATTAAAAAGTCCTGAATTTTTTCTGAGCGTTTTGAAGTAAACAGAACTCTACTTCCTGTTTCATGAACTCTACTTCCTGTTTCATGGAGACTTTAAGATCATAAAGACACAGTGACGACAGTTAATTTAAATTTTTATTCATTTTAGCAATTTGCAAAATCAGGACAGAAGCTTGAAGCAGGAAAAGCATCTCATTGGTTTAAACTTTGTCCAATCAGATCTCACTGACAGACAGGAGGTGATGACATCAGCACAGGTTGTACAGAAGACTTTTGAATCATTTCAAATGTCGACATCATTTCTACATTTTCACTCATCACAAAGTTCTGCACATTGTGTTCAGGTGTTGGTCACTTGTGTTTGTCACACTTTCATTTTCTCTACTGTGATTCATTTTTTCTACTTTATCAGCTGAAATGTTCCACAGAAATCAGATCAAGTTTGCCATTTGACTTGAATGAATCAAATGTATTTCCTCCGCCTCAGAAATCCTTTTTTATCTTTAATCTTAATTATTTATGAACAGGCTCGTGAAAAACGTGAAAAGACTTTGAACAGTATATTACTGAAATGTGGCATTTGAGGTTCAAACAGTTTGTCAGGATTTTGTGGGCGGTCCTGGAGCTGAGAATCCATTTTTATCTGATTTTGACACCTAATTTCATAAACTTGTTGATATTTTTAATCATTCAAATTTGGCTGGATGGTTAATAACACTTTCTTCTTTGGTCTGACAAACTCAGAACTCATATTTATTCTGACTTTACACAGACTTTAAAACATATTTTTGAGGACTTCTCTGTAGAAAACTGCCAACAAGGGGACAGTTTAAGAGTAACAAGGGAAAACTAAAGACACATTCAGTGTGAATATCAGGTAACATGTCAAACAAAATGTTTTAAGATCAAACTCATTTCATGAAATTTACTGACCCTCAGCTACATCAGGATGTAATACTTCTATTGTTTCTTTAAGGTCTTTCTTGTAATCCTCTTGGTAGTTCTTGTCACAGTTCTCCCCATAATACGGCTTCTTGCACTCACACATTGCTACAAAGGAGTCTACCACACGAATACATTTGCCTTTTTGGTCACCACCACAATTTAGCCCAGAGCAGGGATCTTTTTTCAGGATCTCTTCATCACTTTTAATCAGAACCACAAACTTGCCATAAAAGTACAGACCTGTTGGAAGTTTATATTTCTTACAAATTCCTGTATAAATATAAGGCTCTGTAATGTCATTAGGTTTAATGTAATTATCTGGTGCTTCCTTTGCATTGACGGCAGCATGAGCTTTGTCTATATAAGTGTGTACTGCTGTCAAAGCATCTGTCACTGGAATGTCTTCAATGTCATCTCTTTTAACTCCTATGTTTTCCTTACATTTCTCAAGTTTTTCTGCTACGACATGACAATCAACCTCGTTGTAGAGGCACCTTTGAATGGCTCTTTTAACTTTGTCTGGATAAGTGTGAGTCCCCTTCGCCTGTCTGGCTAAGGCCACGCTGACATCACCTGATGTTACCACAAACGGAAATCCAAACAAGGTGTGCTGGTTGAATACTTTAAAAAGCCTTTCAGAGTGTTCGGTTTTGTATGCTACAACCATCCAGTCATACCTCTCATACTTTTTGGCCAAGAAAGACCTGACTTCGTGTGCCATTCTTGTACGCCTTCTGGGATCTGTAATCATCATCTTCACATCTTCTATAATATAACCACTGTTCAAGAGGCAGGACTTATAGATATTGAACATAAACACTGCAGACTCGTACGCCATATTGGCTGATAATTCAAACTTTTCTTCAGTCTCTGTGTTTTCCAATTTGTAGACGAAATGATTCATTGTGATTCCCTTGTATAAAAGCGAACCAATCAACAAGGTATATGCTCTGATCTCATCTTCATAGCATTTAATTTTTTTACCCAACGCCTCTGCAAGGTTGTTCATGAGGGATGTTCCTGTAGTTGTCAGGTAGTTGTGTAATTCCTGTGTGGCAGTGCGTGGGTATGCTTTAATAAATTCATCTCTTAAGTTTTTAATCTGCTCCTGAGTTTTACCTTCTAAACTTTCCAGCAAATTTTGATAATTAACCCAGGCTACTTTGATGTCTTTCTCTGTCACGGCGTAAACAGCTGACCAGATCTCCCATTTCTTATTTTCGTGATATTCATCCATCTTAGAATTAAGTTTTTCAAATTCATCCCTGAGAACATCTATCACTTCACTTTGACCACTAACTATAATCCCAAATGCTAAATTTGTAGCCACAGCGACCAGTGTCCCGTGAGTTGGAATCAACCCCAGAAAAGGAACAAACATGTCTTTGATCTTGCTGATGGCGTCGAAAGCAATCTGGGATTTTGATTTGATCTTCTTGATCTCCTGGTCACCCACAGACAAGGTGGACAGGAAGAGGGAGGATGACACCAACAGCAGGAACAGCATACCGGGAGACGCCATGACTGCCAACAAATAACATGACACACACAAACCTGTCAGTGTCTTCATTATTACCAATAATGCACACGTTTATCCAAGAACTATTTATTTAGTGAGCAACTACATGAAGAAGTACTAATGCCATGAGTGGAAGCAGTAGTCGTAAGACTTAGTCGCAGTAAAAGCAGCAGGATGAGTATACTGCTATCAAACAATGCATAAACATTTTTATACTTAAAATACCAAAATAAATAAAGAAATAAATAAAATAAAAATCCAACAACAACAACTATTATTATTATTATTATTATTATTATTGTTTCTGTTTCTATCATTTATAATTCTACATTGTGTTTCTATCATTTATATTTCTACATCTGTTTCTATAATTTATAATTCTACATTGTGTTTCTATAATTTATATTTCTACATCTGTTTCTATAATTTATATTTATACATTGTGTTTCTATAATTTATATTTCTACATTGTGTTTCTATAATTTATATTTCTACATCTGTTTCTATAATTTATATTTCTACATTGTGTTTCTATAATTTATATTTATACATTGTGTTTCTATCATTTATATTTCTACATCTGTTTCTATAACTTATAATTCTACATTGTGTTTCTATAATTTATATTTCTACATTGTGTTTCTATCATTTATATTTCTACATCTGTTTCTATCATTTATATTTCGACATCTCAGTTCATACTGACTCACCTGCAGCTGGAGACTGAAGAGGGTCTGGCTGGTTAGTGGTTGGTCAGCGGGCTGCTGGCTGGTTTGTGGTTGGTCAGCGGGCTGCTGGCTGGTTTGTCGGTCTGACGACAGTGTGTAGGGTATTGGAGTCTCGGAGGAATCCTCTGATCTCTGAGCTTGGTGGGACAGTACCCGTTCATTTATAGGAATCTGATTGGCCACACCTTCTTACCTTTCCTCTGGAGCAGGTGGAGCAGGAGACAAAGAGGTTTACCATGTATGGAGAGGAGACAGAGAGATGAGGCAGAGCTGATAATGTCCTCCTTTGTTTAAACAAACTAGACAAAGACAACGGTTCTCTGAAGGTTTTTAAACAGTTCTTTAAAGGTTTTTAAACAGTTCTTTAAAGGTTTTTAAACAGTTCTCTGAAGGGTTTTAAACAGTTCTTTAAAGGGTTTTAAACAGTTCTCTGAAGGGTTTTAAACAGTTCTTTAAAGGTTTTTAAACAGTTCTCTGAAGGGTTTTAAACAGTTCTTTAAGGGGTTTTAAACAGTTCTTTAAAGGTTTTTAAACAGTTCTTTAAGGGATTTTAAACAGTTCTCTGAAGAGTTTTAAACAGTTCTTTAAAGGTTTTTAAACAGTTCTTTAAGGGATTTTAAACAGTTCTTTAAGGGGTTTTAAACAGTTCTTTAAGGGGTTTTTAAACAGTTCTTTAAGGGTTTTTAAACAATTCTTTAAGGGGTTTTAAACAGTTCTCTGAAGAGTTTTAAACAGTTCTTTAAAAGTTTTCAAACAGTTCTTTAAGGGATTTTAAACAGTTCTTTAAGGGGTTTTAAACAGTTCTTTAAGGGGTTTTTAAACAGTTCTTTAAGGGGTTTTAAACAGTTCTTTAAAGGTTTTTAAACAGTTCTTTAAAGGGCTTTAAACAGTTCTTTAAATGGCTTTGAACAGTTCTTTAAAGGGCTTTAAACAGGTTTATGAAATGTTGCTCACTCCTCATACTGACAGGTTGGATCAGCAGGTCACACTGTGAAGTCTTTACCTCCCCTTCTTCTCTCTGGCCTGTTGGAATAAAGAAACGCTCCATCCATCCTTTATAAACATTAACATGGAAAAGATTATCAGAGAGAATGATGGACACCAAGAAGACAAAGAGAAGGTGTCACACCTGTGAATACAGGTGAGCAGTCACAGAGTCCAACAAAAATGATAAAGTAATAAAAGAACACAATAAACTTTGTGACTGTTGAAACAGGATTTGAATAACAGACAGCAGCCTGCTGCAGCTCAACACTGCAGATAAATGAGCTTAAACACACACACTGATACTACAGCTGAGTGTACTACTACGACATTTACATTTACTGCCTGGGCCACCTCACGTCTGGGAGCAACAGAGTCGAAGATCTTACTTAATGAGTCCATGAACTCACTCAGGTAGTAGCAGATGGGAGAGTGCCCACTCTGCTGTGGCTGAGGCCTCCGCTCTGCCAGACAGATGAGTGATGGTGAAGGCCACCTTTGATCGTTTGGCAGGAATACTTGCAGCATGCAACTCAAAGTGAAGTCCACACTCAACTAAGAATGACCGGCACCACCCCATCTCATTGTTCGTTCTGGTCTGGCCAAGGGAGCAACCAGAGCTGCAGAGACCACTGAATAAGATGGAGGTGGAGTGGCAGGGGTCATTGCCAGAGGTGAAGTGACGAAAAGAGACTCCAGCTGACTCACCAGCTGTTGGATCTGGGTCCTCAGGTAGTCTACCTCATCCCTGGCTGAGGCCTGGAAACTTGGCGGTCCTTGAGTCCGCTGACCACCGCACAAACAGCAGAGAGTTGTTCCTCCTGTTGGTGAATCCAAGTTCCCATGGACTCAGAGTCTGCTGAGTCCATGACTGGCCAGATTGTACTGTTACACTGCACAGAGACAGGCCTCAAATGCAGCACTCAGGATGCAGATACAAGAGGTAAACAGTCTTTAATGGCAGGCAGAGGTTTGGTACATAAATATCCAGTCAGAAAATAAAGCAAACAATCCAAAAGGGCTGAGGCAAAGGCTGAGTTCAGTCCGAGTCTGACTTCAGTCTGAATTGTTTCATGTGGTTTGTAGATTAGTTGTTCCTCTCTGAGTGTTACATTCAGCAGAATAAACTCAAACGTCTCACAGTGATGTGATGAACAGATTTCCTTTGTCTTTATTTAAACAGAACGGTGACAACATGTCAGACTTCATTCATTTATTCATTTTAAGACAATCATGTTGTCACATGAATCACTCTCAGTAAGATCAACACAAATACTTGATTACTCAAATGTTCCATTACTTTTACAGTTTGAGTCTGCAGCGCTGCATTCAGTACAGAGGTGTTAAAAAAAAATCAAAGATAAAATTTATCAATAATCAAAAAATAAAACTTGAATATTTTCATCTGTTGAAGTTTAAACTAGTTTTTCTATTTTAAAATGAATTCAGCATTTGTCTTTATATTAATAGTTAATCATCAATGATGTTTATTTTTGTAAATGCTTGATTACTTTTACAGTTTATTTCTGTCCATCATTTCTATTCAGAGAATAAAAAATATTTTTTATTTTACAGTTCATCAGATTAAAAATGCTCACCTTCATCTTCACCATTAAATGTCTTATTGGTGAATTTATTAAATAATCATTAAATTAATGTTTGACTTCATCTTCAGTGAATTTGTGTTTCAAATGATGTGCTGATTATTTTTTAAATATTCAACTCAGAATTCATTGTGGCAGATTAAAAGTTTTAAGTTAAGGTTTAAGTTTTAATAATCAAATTAAATTAATTGATGCTCATTGAAATTTACTCAGAAACCCCTGTGCACACGTGACACATTATTTATATTTACATATCTACCTCATTAATATCTAATAATCTGTCATCATCTCCCTGCAAGTAAATCAGGTAGTTTCTGTTTGACATCATTAACACCGATTGTAAAATCTCCATAGCAACAGCGAACAAAAAAAACACACTCCAGGAGCCTCAGAGAGGGGGCGGGGCTTCAGTCTAGCCACATGATTGGACGTAGTTTTCAGGGAAGAAGCCTCTGTTGCCATTGAGAATGCCCTCACACCAGCCGTCGTCATGGCGACGTGTCAGGTAGACAATGTCGCCCTCGGTGAGTGACAGGTCATCAGGTTTCGAGGCCTCGTAGTCGTACAGCGCCACCACTGGACACAAAGGAGAACTGCAGTTAGGACCACATACATCCTGCAGCACAGACAGCAACCAGGTAGCGCTCTGACACACACACACACATGCTGCAGTACAGACAGCAGCCACCCTGTGGCGCTCTGATACACACACACACACACACACACACACACACACACACACACACACACACACACACCAGCCACCAGGCGGAGCTCTGCTGACAATGTATCATCTGTAGTTATGGTAGTAAGTATCAGTAGTAGTAGTTGCAGTAGTAGTATTCGTACCTTTGTCCAGGTATTGTGGGGGGGCGTTGGTGTCGTAGTCGACTGGTGGAGGAAGGGGTGGCATGATGTCATCAAAAGCAGCCTCATCGTCCGATAGGAGAGGAGGGGGCAGGGCAGAGAGCTCTAGATCTAACAGACCAGCACACAGGTGAGTGACAGCTGTGTTTGGCCACTCAGGTTTGAAGAGGTGGAGCTTTGACAGAAAGCAGCAGAGCTGATTAGAGCAGATCGTTGTGTACTCTGATGTCAGAACTACAAGTACTACGTCTATACTACAGCTCATACTACATCTATACTACAGTTCATACTACGTCTATAGTACATCTGTACTACAGCTCATACTACGTCTATACTATATCTATACTACGCCTATACTACAGCTCATAATATGTCTATACTACAGTTCATACTACGTCTATACCACGTCCATACTACACCTATACTACAGCTCATACCATGTCTATACTACAGCTCATACTACGTCTATACTACGTCTATACTACACCTTTACTACGCCTATACTACAGCTCATACAACGTCTATACTACAGCTCATACTACAGTACAGTCTGTTGTCTTACCCAGGTGTTCTAGGCGGGCAGGTAAGCAGAGCTGAGGCGAGGAGGAAGAGGAGGGGTGAGGAGGAGCACTCGGGGGAGGGTAGGGGGGAGGAGGGGGGATCATTACTGGCAGACAGACAGACAGGATCAGTATCAGCACTATAGCAGCAGCAGCAGCAGCAGCAGAGAGTCATCACCTACAATACTTCAATCACAGACTTCTTCTCTTGGACCCATAACCACCTCAAAGACTTCAGAACCTTCTCATGGACCTATAACCCCCTCAAAGTCTTCAGGAACCTTCTCGTGGATCTATAACCCCCTCAAAGTCTTCAGGAACCTTCTTGTGGATCTATAACCCCCTCAAAGTCTTCAGGAACCTTCACTAGACTTCTTGATAAACTTTCTAAGAGCCTCCTGGAACTCTCAAGGTTTTTCTTAAGGAAACAAAATGAATGTGTCTATTGGATGACAGCAGTGTCCTCCATCAGCTTACATGATTGGAAAGCAGGCAGGAAGAGAGAGCGCGTATAGCGGCAGCGGGAGGCGGGGCCAGAGCGGACCCTCAGAGAGAGGGAGCGAGTGGTTGGAGGCGAGCAATGGCGGCGATTCCTCCTGGACAGAAGGGTCACTGAGGAGAAACACCACAAAAGAAAGAACTGAGGAGGAACACCACAGAAGAAGAAACTGAGGAGGAACACCACAGAAGAAACTGAGGAGAAACACCACAGAAGACAGACAGACGCTGTGTCCCAATTCAGGGGCTGCATCCTTCGAAGGACGCAGCCTTCGCGGCCACATGCCGTCAGTTGGTACTTTTAAAATAACCGTTGCCTGTCGCCGCTTGGTGTCGCCATTGTTGTGTTTCCCAGCATTGAACAGCGGCGTGAAGGCTGTCCCAATTCGAAGACTCCTTCAAATGCAGCCTTCATATGCGGCCTTCTTTTCCCTCTTTTTCGAGGGTGCACCGCAACTATCCTTCGCGGCCTCACATAAAACACATAAAACGTGAAACATACAACAATGGCGACACCAAGCGGCTACATTTAAAGTACCAACTGACAGCAGGTGCGCAGCTGGTGACGCAACCAGGAAAAGTTTCGAAGGCTAGCCACGAAGGCTGCGTCCTTCGAAGCATGCAGCCCCTGAATTGAGACACAGCACTAGAGACATAAAGGTACCGTCTATTTCCTGGCTGGGTGGAGGTGGAGGGGGCGGGGCTGGCAGCTCTGAGCCATCATTGGTCAAGGGAGGGAAGCCATCATCATCAGAGGGAGGAGGGG
>JAATJX010003316.1:0-11157 GCA_028641955.1 Protonibea diacanthus | reverse complement strand
GACTTTGGGCTATATAAATAAAATTTGATTTGATTTGATTTGATTTATTAGGCAATGGCAATTACAAAACACAATAGCACTGAAGTTTCATATTTATATGAAATGTCCTGTTTTGCTTAAAATAACAGCATGTATCAAATAGTAGTTAACAGTACTGCCTCATTAAAATATGAATTTAGACTTATGGAAAGTTACCGCTTGGTAAATCTGAATATTATTAATCCTTTAAGAACATTTAAACAGTTCATTGTTTAGAGAGGAGATTTAACTGCCTATTGCCATCAACCGTCAGCCTTACAGGCCAGGCCCTCCCTCTCTGGTGAAGTGCGCTTTAAAACTACGTTGCTAAAATAGGCTAGTACTACTGTTAGCTACCTGGCCAAGCAATATTTTGAAAATATAATAAGTTTTATATCAGTCTATTATTATTTCTTTCAAATTACAAATAATCCGCAGATTTTACCATGACTTACTCACTTTAGATCTGATTCGTGTCAATCAGAAACGATCGCCTCAGGACCCAGACGTGAAACATACATTTACTATGACTCCCAGGGTGCACTGCAGTTAAAAACCATCCAGTCACTTTACTTAAGATCTCTTGACGTGTAGCTTTGATGAACTGAAATTAAATATTGTAATTTGTACACACATAAAACACTGATCTCTTTGAACCAGTTAACTTTATTTTTTATAAATTAGTTAAGAATAAATAAATAAATACATAAAAACAGGTAGCGCAAAGTGGATTGTCTTTTTCTCCATAGCAATGGTGGTTGAGGATTATGGGTAGCGAAGAGCTGATGGCTCGAGCTCAGTGCATCCAAAATGCGAGTGGTGAATGAATCTAAAAATGTGTTTTACACATGAAAATAAAATAATTAACCTAACAAAGCATTCTGTATGTTACATCTGTTCACTTTCAGATCCTGATACAATTTGGAAAACGTGTGATTTCAAAGCGGGATCGTCCTGGGGCGTTGTTGTCTCCACAGCAACGGTTGTCGAGGATCATGGGTAATGTAAGCCTTTCCGCTATCCAAAACATATGAATAAAATTTCTCAGGATCGAAGGAGAAAAAAAATCATACTGATGGCAACAACATGAGGCTATTTTATTGTTCAATTATCAGTGACACTTTGGCATGTTTGTGTTGAGAAATGTTGATGATGTCATTAAAAGAAATCCAGTGAAAAACAGTGAAAAAATACTTTCGGGCAGAGAGTCCTCGGTTCTCCAATCAGATTGAAGCTTGTAGCGTCATGTATCGCCGTGATCGGGTTATTATTGGGGTGAATGGACGGCTGTAGTCTCTGCTGTAAGCATCTCTCACCGCAAACGGGTTTATATTGGAGTCAATTGAGAACCCAGAGCGTTTTATACAGATGTGGAAGGGGTACCTTTTGCGTCAGTATCAGATGTCTAGGGGTGTCACATATCATCGGTATTTTGCGCGTTGGGAATGAGAACGGGTTGGGAATTTTCTATCCTTGAGGTATTAATTGTTTGGCTTTGACTGGCAATAGTAGGTGCCAGTCTATCTCAACACTGGGGGGGGGCAGGGTCGAAGAAATCTGGTGCTGCCTGCTTAGACATAATAAATAGCTTGCCATTAACATTCCAATGTGCGTAAACAAACATCTGTGTCTCCAGACTAAAATATGCTGACAATAACACCTGCATGGGTAAAAACATTCTCTTTAACTTATTCTGGGCGTATAGTATTTGTGGTGTTATCTTGGGGTTTAAAGTCTATCCACCAGCACGAGTTGGGGAGAATGTGAGGCACTTCTGATCTACTTTGAGTGTCTCTATTTCTCCTTGGCCAAGCGTCAATAAATAATACAGCATAAGACATCAGAGGTTCCTGAACACTTTCTTCCCTCCTGACCTCACCATTGACCTTTGACTTCAGCAATTTCTCCACAACAACCTCCTTGGTCTTCAGCTGCTTGGGCCAGTGACAGGTTGAACGTGTCAGTCAGGACCTCAATCAGCTGTCCAGCAAAGGCACACATCCAGGGATGCCATCAGGGCCAGCAGCATTACGTGCATTAATCCTGCTCAGTGCAGCACACACGTCGACAGTGTTAGGGGTTGGTGGTCTGCAGGGAGCGCAGCCTTGGTGGCCACCTCCTGCTTCTCCCTGTCAACACAAGCATAAAAGTTGTTGCTTGTCACTGTACTTGGCCTTCCTGATGCCCCCTTCAGGTTAGCCCTGGAGGCCTGCGCGTCACCAGATCTAAAAGCGGTGTCAGGTGCCTCAGCAGGAGGTGGAACTCTTGGTTCATCTACAACTTAAATAGGGCGGTGAGTGTAAGTTATAAATAAGCATAAACCAATGTATGTGAGGTCCTTGGTGTCCCAAAGCCACCCAGGAGCATGTCCATGCCATTTTGTTAGCAACATGCACTCTGAATATTTCATAGGACACAAACATGACCTTACAACAGCATATCATGAGGTTTTGTTACATCACGAAAAACCATTCTTCTTTCTGTCACACACAATACATGCTAACATCTACATTATTTACAAAGTACGGCTGCTGTCAGGTCAAAACCTTGTATTTCCCAAATGTCAACTCAGAAAACAGCCATGCATTAGGTGGATCATAGTGCAGTTTTGAATTTTGCAGAAAAGTGAGCCAAGTTACAAACACACACACACACATGCACTCTGGGAAGAATTGCACCATAATAAGGCCTAAGGTAAAACAGCGATTTTTTTTAATGGATTCAATATTTTATTCATAGCACCTATCCAGTCTTGGATATGGCAGTACACATGCGAAAACATTGCCAGAAAGGGAGCACATGGTAAAACTGGCTATTAGCTATTTCATATAGTAGACAGCTGACACATCTCAGTAGCCTTGAGCACAGTAACATTTTTGGCTGAAACTGCAGACATATAGATTCCATAAATGATTTAATATATATGGCATTCCCCCTTGGCTATGTGTAAATGTGACAGATTAAGAGGTAGACAGAGAAGGGAACTGAAGGGAGAGAGGGTGTTGTCTCCTGAGTGAAGCCAGTAAGACTGATCATCCACCCTGCTGTGAGAAAATTTACATGTAGGACTTTCAAACATGACGCCCTACTCCTGCTGCTTCACCCTCTGGGGTGTAGGATGAAGATTACACTTGAACACACATGAACAGATGTTAGAAAGCTATGGAGCAGGAACAGGAAAATGGAAGTCACAGACACAAATTACAATAGTAATAAAGTAATAATGCTGGTATGACGACAAAGATGAACATACTGGCACAAGACGAGGGACACGCAGACTATTTTAACACATGAAGGGAAGGGAGCACCAGGTGCACACAATCAGTGATTAGGGAAGACAATGGGTGCCGTCGAATGGTCAGTTTTCGACCAAAAAACCTTCCTAACTGAGTGAAATGACCCGGAAGTATTAACGTAGCAGTGTGACGCAGCCTGCAGCAGAGAGCTTGTGAATATGAACATATGTGTTGACATGATATAAAACTTTGATCATGAAGTGTGTTCTATTGTTGACTGTGCAGCAGAGGGTAAAAACTGTTTGTAACTGTGCCATCCAGCATCCTGCAGATCATTACGGAGTTACCGTTAATACCGATCATTAATCATATATCTTTGCCATAACTTGTTAATATGTTTATATATGAGTGGACAGGAGGGTGAGCGACCATACCAGCATAACAAACTCATCATTTGACTTCTGTGACAGGTGGACAATATTCATTTATTATTTGAACTCTGACGTTGATAATGAAGTCAGATTTTTCACTGGGTTTTCCACGTTTATATTTCCTGCATTAAACTACATGCTAAGAGCGCACACGGAGTATCTAGTAAGTATCTCAGATGCGCATTTTGTAGTCCATCTTATGGTCACGTCAATAACATTCGCCATCGCATAATGATATAGTCTTAGTGTCTTAGAGCAGTCAGATTCTCTGAACACCGCAGTCGTCTTCTCCTAACTCCTCATAAATTCTCCTTCACATCTTTCCTTGACCTTGTGACATTTTCCATCGATGTCAAGGAAAAGTGGTTAGGAAAGGACTCAGGAGCTGAGTTTTTTGACTATTCGACCACACCCAATCAGACAGGTGACACACCCGGAACGGCAGGTGACCTGAAATGAGAGGAGAGTTACTTTTCAAAATAAAACAGGAAATGACAAGCAATGAAAAACACAAAACAACACATGACCTCACCACGGTGTGACAGCAAGGTGTTTGGGTCCAACTACAAAAACTTCAGTTATGTCTGAATTTAACATCAGAAAATTGTAGGTCATCCAACTTTTTATATCCTTAAGGCATGCTTAGAGATTAGTTAACTGATTGGTTTTGTTGTGGAGAAATTGCTGAAGTCAAAGGTCAATGGTGAGGTCAGGAAGAAGAAAGTGTTCAGGAGCCTCTGATGTCTTATGCTGTATTATTTATTGACACTTGATCAAGGAGAATTAGAGACACTCTCATAAAGCATCAGAAGTGCCTGAGTCAGTCTCACATTCTGCCCAACTCATGCTGGTGGATAGACTTTAAACCCCAAGATAACACCACAAATACTATACGCCCAGAATTAGGTAAAAGAGAATGTTTTTACCAAGGACGGTGTCATTGTCAACATATTTTAGTCTGGAGACCCAGATGTTTGTTTACGCACATTGGAATGTTAATGGCAAGCTATTTATTATGTCTAAGTATGCAGCACCAGAGTTCTTCGACCCTGCCCCCCCCAGTGTTGAGATAGACTGGCACCTACTGTTGCCAGTCAAAGCCAAACAATTAATACCTCAAGGATAGAAAATTCCCAACCCGTTCTCATTCCCAACGCGCAAAATACCGACAAATACTATACACCACAAATACTATACGCCCAGAATTAGTTAAAGAAAATGTTTTTACCAAGGACGGTGTCATTGTCAACATATTTTAGTCACAGACACAGATGTCTGTTTACGCAGATTGGAATGTCAATGGCAAGCTATCTATTATGTCGTATGTGCATGCAGCACTAGAGTTCTTCGACCCTGGCCACCACAGTGTTGAGATAGGATGGCACCTACTGCTGCCAGTCAAAGACAAACAACTAATACTGCTGAGCACCTCAAGGCCCACATGTGACTTCATGTAACCTTGTGTAATGTGTCTGTATGTTTATGTGATTTGTGTCTATGTATGTGCATTTATTATATTCCATTTAAAAGTATATATGTGTCACTCAGACCACCACAAGAACAGAAAATTCCATAACAGGTTTCATCAGGCTTGATCAATAAATATAATTGGGTCTCATTGGCATAACAATTAATTAATGGAGTGGTTCCTAATAATGTTCCCTAAAGGAAGCATGTATAAACTGAATAGAAGTGGTCCTAGTACAGAACCTTGTGGGACTCTGTGACAAACTTTGGTATGCATGGAGGATTTATCACTGATGTAAACAAACTGAGATTGACCTAAGAAATATGACTTAAACCAGCTTAGGGCGGTTTCCTTTGATGCCAATTTGATGTTCCAGTCTCTGTAAAAGAATCTGATGCCATTAGGAGGACATTTGTAACTTTGACTAGTGCGGCCTCTGTGCTATGATGCACTCTAAATCCTGACTGAAAATCCTCAAATAAACTGTTCTTATGGAGAAAGTCACACAGCTGATTAGCTACAGCTTTCTCAAGTATCTTAGAGAGAAATGGAAGGTTTGATATTGGTCTGTAATTGGCTAAAACCTCTGGATCTAGAGTGGGCTTTTTAAGAAGAGGTTTAATTACAGCTACTTTAAACATATCCTGATAATAAAGACAGATTAATCATATCCAGTAAAGAAGGGCTAACTAGAGGTAAGACATCTTTAAGCAGCCTGGTTGGGATGGGGTCTAAGAGACAGGTTGACGGCTTAGATGAAGAAATTATTGAAGTTATTTGATGAAGGTCGATGGGAAAAAAACAGTCTCCCATTGATCTATATATATATCAGGTTTTACAGCTGTTTCCAAACTTGCTGTGTAAGAAGGCAGATCAGGAGGTGGTGCTTAGCTCAGTCAGTAGAGTGGCCGCCCCATATGCGAAGGCTCGCTGTGGCTGGCCGGGTTCGAGTCCTGACCTGTGGCCCTTTCCCGCATGTCATTCCCCATCTCTCTCCTCATATTTCCTGTCACTCTTCGGCTGTCTCTATCAATAAAGCTTGGAAAAGGCCAAAAAAAAAAGAAAAGAAAAAAAGGCAGATCAGTGTCTGTTGAGGGCAAGAGGTGATGAATTTTGGAGACTTAGACTTAGACTGCACTTTATTGATCCCTTTGGGATGGCTCCCTCAAGGAAATTGAATTTCCAGTAGCATACAGTGAAAAAGAATACTGTTACGTTTCCCTTTTTTAAGTAGAAACAATAACGCTGACAGCCAACAAAGAAAGAACTCAGGGAAGGCAGGAGGCAGTCAAAAAAGAGATTTATTTACCCTATTTAAGGGAAAAAGACATACAACAAATGTAGGTTTGAACAATGAACAACCTTCATAGAGCAAAGACAGAGAGAGAGAGAGAGCAACATCAGAGAGAGGCTTTTAAAAGGTGTCTTCCATCTCTGATTGGCTGACTGACTGGAGGGTGAGCCATTCCCCAGCTCTTCTGGAGCCTACAGGTGGCAACCCTTTTCACCTGAAGGACAAAGGGAGAGAGAGAGAGAGAGACACACACACACACAAACCTATACACGTAACAAATACAATATAAGACAAACAACAGACTCTTATCTAAATATAAATATATAAAGTAAACCGTAAACAGTAGACAATAAACTATTAACAGTAAAACTTCTCTCCTCTTATCTAAATATATAAAGTAAACAGTAGAACTCTTAGCGAAATATATATAAACCGTAGAACAATCAGACTCTTAACAGTAAGCAGTATACTCGAACTAAATATATAAAGTAAAATTCAAGTAAAATATGATCAAGATAAAATAAATGTAGACTAAAATAATAATAAACTGTATGGAGGATGTATGGAGGATGCATATAGAACATATAGAGGACTGTGTATGGCAGACTTAGATTAACAGTTAATTAAAATGTTGCACTTAAGTGATTGATGGGGTTATTACACAAAGAAAGAAAGAAGAGTGTCCAGATTAGTATTGCACAGTGAGTCTCTAATAGTTATAATTTTATCATTAAAGAAGCTCATGAAGTCATTACTAGTTAGACCTAAAGGAATAGATGGGTCAATAGAGCTGTGGCTCTCTGTTAGCCTGGCTACAGTGCTGAAGAGAAACCTGGGGTTGTTCTTATTTTCCTCTATTAATGAAGAGTAATAGGCTGTTCTGGCATTACGGAGAGCCTTCCTGTATGTTTTAAGATTATCTTGCCAGACTAAACAAGATTCTTCCAGTTTAGTGGTACGCCATTTGTGTTCAGATTTACGTGCCTCTTGCTTTAAGTTACGAGTCTGTTGGCTATACCATGGTGCTAACCTCCTCTGTTTAATTATCTTCTTTTTCAGAGGTGCAATAGAGTCGAGAGTTGTCCGTAATGAGCCTATAGTACTATCAACAAGATGATCTATTTGTGAGGGGCTAAAGGAAGCAGACAGGTCCTCTGCTACATTGAGACATGGGATTGAATTCAGTACTGAAGGAATCACTTCCTTAAATTTGGCTACAGCACTATCTGATAAACATCTGCTGTAGGAGTTTGTACCAAAAGCCTTATAGTCCAGTAATATGAACTCAAAGGTTATTAAAAAATGGTCAGATAGAAGAGGATTCTGTGGAAAGACTATTAGATGATCATTTTCAATGCCATATGAGAGGACAAGATCAAGAGTGTGGTTCAGTTTTTTTCATTTACTTTTTATTCATTTTTTGTTAATAACATATACATATGTGCCAATGGGCACAAAAACATAAAACATAAACATAACATGACAAGGGGGCATTAAGTAAAACAGCAGAGTCAGATTAGGCACATCATACATAAAAAATATAAGGATGCTGCTCAAAAAAGGGGAAAGATTAGAAATAAAATCTTGATGGAGGGTTTGATCTTATCTTTGCAATCTAAATCAGGTCTTACAGTTAACACATAGCTGAGGCACTTTGACCGGTTCTCTTCAAAAATATCAGTTTGGTTTCTTAGTTTAAATGTAATTCTCTCCATAACATATATATTGTAAATTACATCAATCCACTCGTTTATCGTTGGTTTGTCTTTCTTAAGGCATTTTCTGGTCTAGCCTTTTTACACCCCACTAACAACACTCTCAACAGATATTTATCCCACTTTGCATATTCAAGTCCATCTACAGTAGATCACATAAGTACATGACTTTGAAATTTAGAAACGTTTTCCTTTTAAAAACAGTCTAAATAATTGAGTCATGTTTTTCTGTCTGACTTCCATCCAGGAGGGGGAGCTTGTCACTGACCACTGCTGTCTGCAAGTCCTGTCCCATTCCTCTTGTGAGACTGAGGCCTCCCTCTGCTTCCCATCTTTCCTTAATTTCTAGAGTATGATCTCTTTTAAGATTTTGAAGAGCTGAATATAGTTTGGATATTATCTTTTGGAGGGTGGCATTATTCTAAGCCCTCTTAAAAATTTTAAGAATTTCATCCCTCTCTGAAGTAAAATCCTTTAGGAATTTCTTGCTCTGATTTGTAAATATCCAAAGTTATCTTGGTTTTAGAGACCAAATTTTTCTTTTAGGTCCTGCAAACTCAAAACTTTATCCTGATCTAAGTGTGTGCAGTATGCTTTAAGTCCATTTTCTGTCCTTGACAGATTGTCCACTTTTGAACCTTGTGTCATACATGCTCGGTACAAAATCTGAATCGTATGAAAACCATTTAAACATTTCGGTTCCTCTCCTCTCCTGATATAATAATAATTATCCATGGGTCCGAGAGGTGACTAATTAATGAGGGATCTCCAACTAAATGATTAATTGGTAGTCTCCTTCCCATTGGCACTTCTATTTCTTTCCATTTCGATCTATAATTTGGAGTACACAATCCCACTAACAGCCGAATTTGAGCTGCTCTATAATAATTTCTCAGATGGGAGGGCTAGCCCACCTTTCTCCTTTGGTAATTGTAAAGTTTTATATTTTATTCCTGGCTTCTTCCCTGCCCATATAAATCTGGAAAGAATTTTGTCCCATTCTCAAAAATACCATTCTGGTTTCTCTATTGGTATTAAGTGAAATAGATATAAAAATCTTGGTAGAATATTCATTTTAACAGAATCTATGCGTGAACTGATATTCAAATAAGGGATTATATTCCATCTTTTGATATCCACTATAATTTCTTTTTTGAGGGGGCTAGAATTAATTTCTTCTAGTTTTGATATGTCTAAAGGCAGGAGAATTCCCAAATATTTTATAAAACTTTTGTCCCAGTCTAGATGGTACCTGAAGCGGAGATATTGAGGGGGATCAAAATGAAAACAAAGGACCTGAGTTTTTTTCTTATTTAATTTATAACTTGAGTATGACCCATATTCATCTAAAATAGACATCACCTCCGGTAGATACTCTTGGGCTTGAAAGGCTAACAAGCACGTCATCCGCGAACAGGGACAGCCTTTGTTCACCTGCTGCCATGTTTATGCTTGTGATTTTATTGTTCTGTCTAATCCACTTTGCCAATGGTTCAATAAAAATTGCAAATAAGATTGGACTTAGGGGGCAGCCCTGTCTCTCCAGCAAGAATGAGTCTGTGAGCTCCCCTTGATTTTTAGTTTAACTGATGGTTTATTGTAGAGGGCTTTTAATGTATTAATTTTAGTATCTTAAGAAAAGATGTCACTGCAATCACCCTCCCTCTCATTACTGCCTTGCAGGCATCCAAGAGTATGGGTGGAGGTCCATTGCTCCAATATGGTAGTCTTGTACTTCACTACTGTCTGTTCCAAATATTAGAAAGTAATCAATCCTAGAATACATTTGGTGTGGGGGTGACTAGAAGGTATAGTCCTTGACTAATGGATTAAGGTGTTTCTAGATATCAATTATTCCTATTTCTGATAATAGTAAATAGTAAATTCATTTTCTTTGTTATTTTTTGGGGGCGAGATATTCTTATCCCAGTTGAATCAAGGTTTGGGTTAAGTGCAGTATTAAAATCCCCTGTGCTTCAGTTGCAATCCTTTCAATTACTTGGGTATAGAAATCTGGGTCTAAACCAGGAGGGATAAACACATTGTATAGAGTAAACAAAGTTCCATCAACTTTACCACAGATCATTACGAATGTACCTTCCTAATCTTTAATAGAAGACAAATGTTCGTATGTCACCCTTCCTGAGATTAGTCTTACTACTCCCCTAGTATGTTTAGATCTATTTGAGGAGAAGACATATTTAAACCCCTGTCTTTTAAGTTTTTCATGTTCAACTTCCATCGGATGGGTTTCCTGCAATAATGCAATATCTATGTTTTCTCTTTTTAGTTTAAGGAGGATTTTGCTCTGCTTGACTGGGCTACAAAGCCCATTCACATTTAGAGAGTCTACTTTCATTATCTGATCCCTGTACATACCCGCTTATATCTGGAGTTGTATGATGCTATAACCTCGACAAAAAAAGATTTTCCTTGTAGACATAATGAAATAATTAGATAAGAATCCTTAAACAAGAACAGGCATTAACACTCATCACAACAAAGATATTAAATACAAGAACTTCCTGTAGCTGAGGAACCTTTGTCCCTCTAAGGTCCCTGTTGGTGGGTGGAGGGAAAAGCCCCTCCTGGATGGTTGGGGCCCTCCTTAGTGGTGTGATGGCTGACCAGCTGGTCAGCTGAGCTTTTCTTTCACCCGTGACTCCATTTGTTTTCCTCCGTCAGCCGCTTGTTGCCATAAGAACCCCTTCAATATCCTCTCCTCTAAGTTGGAGGACGGGTCCTCTCTGACAGCGGGCACCTCCATTCCCCGTGCCCGCAGCTCCTGTGTAGCTTGATGTACGTCCTCGTAGGTCCATGGGCCGGTGCTCCAGTGGATCCAGATCCTTGTGAAAGGAGTTTGAAAACAAATGCCCTTTTCTTTCAGCGCTTTCCTCCGTAGGCTCTGCGTTTTTCCAAGACTTCGTGTGCATAATCATCAAATCAAATCAAATTCAAATTTTATTTATATAGCCCAAAGTCACAAAACACAGTT
>JAATJX010003299.1:0-10280 GCA_028641955.1 Protonibea diacanthus | reverse complement strand
TGATGATGAAGATGATGATGGTGATGATGATGAAGATGATGGTGATGATGATGAAGATGATGATGGTGATGATGAAGATGATGAAGACGATCTTTTTCTTGCTCTTTGTCCTGAAGGATCCTGAGGTGTTCCCAGGCCTGATGGCCCGTATAGTCCCTCCACTGAGTTCTGGGTCTGGGTCCAGGTGTCAGGTGTCCTGGAGGATGTCCGAGTCTGAAACTCCGATCCTGATCCTCTTTAACTTCCCAGTTCTGTCAGCGTGTGCCATCTGTGACCTCTTTCAGATGCTCTGTAGGAGGCAGTTAATCGCAGTGCCTCTGCAGTCGTTTTCTTCCCTGGTTCTCCGAGTTCCCCTCTCTGTAACAGAACATGAATTGGTTTGAATAATCGCTTCATGCTGCTTCCAGGCACACGCTGCATTTCAGCGTTGCTTTGATTTAGACTGATCTGTAAAGGCTTCCTTCCACTCTGAAAAGTGTTTCTGACCTAAATACCAGAGCTGGGTTACCTGGAACAAATGCCTGCAGGCAGAGCAACAAGCAGAGTCCCTGCTAATGGCATCTTTGTACCTTAACATTACATCCTCATCGCCTGTTGAGGTCTGAAGTTGAGGCTGCACAAGACGCTCTGCTGTGGACTGGAAGAGTTTAAATGACTTCATCAAAACCAAAAACACCCCACACACACCTTCAGGTCACAATGAATTCATCCTGACACTCAGAGTGTTTGCTGCTGCTGGGCTGACCGACTTCTGTAAGCGCTGACAGAGCTGACATGGATGATGGGGAGTGAACTGTTGTCGTGATGATGCATTTACTGTTTGTACGGGAGCTCGTCATCTGCTCTGAATGAATGGACAGAAGAGAGATGAACTGTGAACCTCAAACTGCTGATGGGTCCACGAGTGATGACAATCCACTGTCAGTAAATTGAAGGTGTGTCGCTTCAAGACCAGATCCGAACCGCTCAGCTGACAGAGCTGATCCAACACTTCTGGTGGAGTTTGAAGCCGCGTGGAGGACAAACTGGAACAGGGTTGAGGCTGCGATGTCCCGGCTGGGATTTAAGGGTATGCTGAAATATTTGTTAGCATGACCGGAGCCACGCTGGATGTTAGACAGACAGACAACATGTTTTCACTCCTGTCTCTGTCAGACTGTGTTCGACAGGCGAGAGGACGGAAAGTCAGTCTCAGTAAACTGAAGGAACATTTCAGGCAGGTAGAAGTCATAGAAGTCTGAACTCAGTCTGAATCCCACTTTCTTCTTCTTCAGTATTTACTCTTTCATGAGCCCACTGAGAAGATGAGAGGGATCCAGAGCTGTTAGGGCCCAGCGGGGGGCTTGGCAGGAGTCCTACCTCCAGTTAGAAATGTTGTTTAGTTTCACAGTTCAGCTTTTAAACAGCTGAGGTTTCTCTTTGACTGGCTTCACTTTACAGCTGCAGGAGAGACAGAGGAAGAACTTATTGAAGTGCTGCTGCAGTATGAACTCGGCCGACAGTCCAGCTTTCCCTGTTAAATATGACTTTTACTTTTCTTGCTGCCATAGAACTGTTTTTATTTGTAGGTTAAAGTCAAAGTCGGACAGACATGAAATTCTTCTGGTCAAAGTTTCTGAAGCTGTTAGAAAATCTCTGCTTCTTTGATAAAAAGTTCAGACTGTCCTGATCGCCTCTTCAGGTCGGCTTTGTCTTTAAATCTTTAAGACGTTCTTCACGGTGATGCCACAGGTGAACCTTTTGCTGCACTAGTTCGACTTAACCAGCAGTCGGTTTTAAAAAGATGATTAAACATAAAAAGTGCTGCGGTTGTGCAGAACGGTTCTGTAAATAACTCTGCAACTAATCAGTGTGATCTGGAAATCGACCCCGTAAGCAGCCGGCGTGTGCGATGTGATGTGATCGTGTTTCTCTGCAGAGTTTTGGACGAGCTGCAAAGAAAGACGGAGATTTAACCGATAAGTTATGAAGGCATGTGTGACAGAAATGAGATGATTGAACCATCGATTTAACGAGTTTGTCTGAGCTGGTCGAGGACGACGCCGAGGCCTCTGCGATCGAGGGATTACAGTACTTGCAGTCTTGACCTGTGATGTGTGATGATGGATTCAGATATCGGCTCGTATGAACACGACGTCAGGCAGCGGTGATTACCCAAAATGCCTGAGATGTGGTGAGGCTCTCCGTCTCGCCTCGTCGGCACTCGTGGTGAAAAACATCGCAGGTAAAATTGTCGACGATCCCAAAACTCAAACCTGAGGCTGAAAGTTGTCGAGCAGGTTTCAGACGCTGTTCAACAACCCGACGCGTCCTCCCCCGTCGACTGCAGGCGAGGAGCGTGGGCCGAGCCGTCTGACAGGAAACGTCGCCTGAAGTAACCGTTCATCCGTCAGCTCGACATTTCCTCCATCTGCTGCTCGTCTCCGCAGAACACAGGTGAGACCGATAAACACTGACTCACGGTGCCGAGCAGGTAAATATTGTGACGCTGCCACATGCTGAGAAAAAACAGAGTCCTGGATTCTAATTATAAGTGACTGAAGAGAGATTCCTCCAGTGTCAAAGTGTAAATACAGCTAATGAGAAAAGTGTTTTAATTACTCTGCTGAGTCTGTCGTTCACTCAAAGTGTTCTCTGCAGGAGGAACCTGAACTTCAGCTTCAAGTTCACCATGAATGAAGGTGATTCAATCTGAGTTTGTCTTCAGTCAATAAATTATCATTCATACTTTGAACTCGTCAAACACGGCAGCTTGTTCAGTGGCTTCAAACTGTGACAGCGATCCTTGAACGTCCCACCGGGCTCGGCTCTGTGACTGTTTTGGTCCGTCCTGCGCGTGGCTCAGCTTTGCTCATTTTTCTGCAGGGTGTGTGTGTGACGTGCTGTCTGTCAGTATGCAGAGCGGAGAGATGCTCCTGTAACATGTCGCGGTGCTTCACGTGGAATCACACTCGTTGTTTCGATCAGTCACGGTCAGCTCCTGCCGGCGAGCTCGGTGGACTTCAGTGGTCACAGTTTCAGATTTTGCTTGTCGTGTTTGTTAAAGAAGACGGCGGTGTGAAAGCTGTGAGGCGTCTTCACGACGTTTCAGCTCCACATTTCGCCCTCACAGCAGCAGAGAGTTTTCTCTGCAGGACTTCATTCATTCATGATCGAGGACGACTCGGCAGAGTTTAACCTGTTGACTTCCTTTCAGCGAGCAGCTCTCCGTCCACGGTTAGAAGACAAACAAACAAGCTGCCTACACCTGCACCGCCCACCAGATTCTGCAGAGCACCGTCAGCTCGGAGCCGAGAGGGTGGAAGTTATATTCACCGCAGCCCACACCTCCGTCTGTGAGAGATGAAGGGGAATGATTCAAGAAAATACAGAAAGTTCTGCACACTCCAGGGACATTATGCAGCCTGAAGTGCAGGTTTGAAAGAGAAGGACACATTTAATTATGAGTTATAACGAGAGAGAGAGATGCAGAGAACAATTACAGGAGAGGAAACACAGGCAGGAAGTGAGGACGGAGTGTGCGGGGGCGTGAAGGTGAAGAGACGAGCAGATGGTGCTTTATCTCTCTCTCCACAGCCGCATCACATTACCTCCAAATTTCATCTAATCTCCACAAAAGTGCCACAGATCCATTCGGATACGGCCTGCAAGACGAGCTGAGGGGCACGACGGGCGTTTTTATCGCTGTGAAGGAGAACGGAGCTCCGTTAATCTGCTCCTCCTCCACCTCCTCCTCCTCCTCCTCCTCCACCTCCTCCTCCACCTATCAGAGCCCTCAGAGTCAGATCAGAACCAGAGATCAGACTGATGCTGAGCAAAGAAAGCGAGGAGGACGAGGAGTAGAGAGACGAAGGCCCGACTGTCTAAAACCTGGACATAGTCTCCGTGATGTCCCCGCAGACTGTCTAAAACCTGGACGTAGATGATAGATGCAGTAGATACTGACAGATGGATTCATATCGTGTCTTCAGTGCAGCAGCGTCCTTGTTGTCTGACTTTATTCCGTACACTTGAAGGCACCACATCTCAACACCTGGCCAGGTCATCGCTGAGTCACTGTGGAGGCTTCTTAAACTTTCTGTCCTTGTCCGACCTGCTCCTCATTGATTATGCACATACAGTCAGTTAGCCGCTGAGTCACTTTTCCCATCAGCCCCTGCTGCAGACGTCCCGTGTCCTCTCCTGTCCACCCGAACATCACGGATCACCAGATGGGCCTCCGACCCCGACGTTCCATCCAGGAGCTCAGAGGAGAGGTCACAGCGGTGTTAAGACAGCAGGCTGAGAGGACGGACACTGGTGGACGTCTGGTGGACGTCTGGAAGGACGAGAGCTGAGACACAGCAGGCGTGATCACAGGTGAAGCGTTTTAAAGGGAAACTGAGCAGAAAACATTGAGCCAACGCAGACGTGAAACATTCCATCTGAATCTTTCTCTGGTAATTTATGGGTCACATTTGAATTATTCAGATTGCATCAATCTGCTTTGTTCCTTCATTCCTGAACACGTCACAGAGGCCGCAGACTGAAGTCAGGACATCGAGTTCCCACAAATCAAATGAGGAAACTCGTCTCCACAGACGAGCGTGCGCTCATGTTCAATGTTCAGAAGTTTATTTTCCAAAAGTTTCCAGAGAAAAGTCGGAGAGGACGAGAGCAGAGTCTGAGGTCCTGGCTCAGATTAAAACATTTGGAGAACCTCTAAACAACACTGGTTCCCAATCTGAGACCTCTCAGGTTCGAGGTTTGATGGATCCTTGACGTGAAAAATTTGGGAACCTGTGAAGTAAAACAGATTTTGAAGAAGCTGCAGAAAAATAAATGACGTGACAGAGCGGCTTCTCTCTGCTGCTGCAGCTCGTCAACAAACCTGCAAAGAAAAGATGGAACCAACAAACCGTCATCGAAACTCTTTAAAGTATTTTGTTCTGCCTGCACTCACCCTGATCATCTTCATGTGTCCTGTTCACTGCAGGTCGAGGCATTAATGCTCCGTGCCTTTACATTTTTATATCATTTGTTCTGAACTTGAGTTGTGTCGTCGTACACGAGGACTCCTGTTTAAATGTTCATGTTTAAAGATCGACGACCCTCCGCTCTGTTAAACAGTCTGAAAACCTGGAAGACGTTCTGTTTTTAAATTGAATGATCTTCATGTTCAAATGTTTAAAGGCTCTTTGAGTGAGGACAGAATGAGACACAAAATAAATGATGAGTCGTGGTGGTCTGTCACATTTGACGGATGCAGTAAAAACCAGTTTTAATGAGTTTTAAATGAATTCTGCTCCGTCGTCTGTGTTTTCTTCAGTTTCCCTGCAGCTGCTCGGTGGGCGGAGTCAGTGATCATCAGGTAGATTTACCTCACCTGGTCTGACTGCTGCAACACAACATAAACTGAGTCAGTCAGCTTCAGTATGAGGTGCTGCTGACGGTGTACACCACCTCTCTGTCTTCTTCATGACTCCATGCTTCCTTGCTGTGATTTGATCCCTGTTAGCAGTGATGACTTGAGATGACTGAGCGCTGATGTGTTGTGTTATCAGTGAGGTGCAGACTTTTGTTGTGTTAATGTGTCCACAGTGTGGATCATCAGACCGTCTGCTGCATCTGAACCACAAACATCAAACTACACAAAGCAAAACTTCATCCCAAAATATAACTGCTAATGAGCTGCTGCTGACTGAGTCTGAACCAGACCGGGTTCAATCACAGTCTGCGAGACCAGCAGAGAATAACGCCACACTGCCGAGGAGATTTACAGACTTCATGATGGAAACACTGATCAGTAGTGAACGCCCAGTTAGCTAGGGGACATCACAGAGACTACGTCCAGGTTTTAGACAGTCTGTGGGGACGTCACAGAGACTACGTCCAGGTTTTAGACAGTCTGCGGGGACGTCACAGAGACTACGTCCAGGTTTTAGACAGTCTGCGGGGACGTCACAGAGACTACGTCCAGGTTTTAGACAGTCTGCGGGGACGTCACAGAGACTACGTCCAGGTTTCAGACAGTCTGCGGGGACGTCACAGAGACTACGTCCAGGTTTTAGACAGTCTGTGGGGACGTCACAGAGACTACGTCCAGATTTCAGACAGTCTGCGGGGACGTCACAGAGACAAACTTTACATGAAATCAGACTAAAGATTCTGTTCGTTACAGTCTGTATTTTTATTATTATTTCTAGATGAACAGAACAAACCGTCTTCCAGCTGCATCTCATCCTCTTTGTTCTTCTCCGGAGGTGGGATTTGAACCTGTGACATTGATTACAGTACAGGGTTTTAAGCTGTTTCTGGGGACAGTCCTCGTCTTCCTCTTCCTCCGGCTCGTGGCTGAAATGGCAGCGGAAAGCTCGATAATCTGACAATCTCTGCGGACATTAGCGCCTGTGGCCGGAAGGCAGGTGCCTTTAATTTCCAGTAACGGGCAGTTATTACTGAGCAGATCTTCTTAAAATGGAGTATGTAATGGCCCGTGGTGCTTTGGGTGCTCGTCTAAGCTGCCTATTACAGCTTAATGTGATTTACACTGCAGAGGAGAGCGCAGCTAAATCGGGGAGAGGAAAGTGCTGCGTGGACGCGAGCGAGCGTTTAAAACGTGAGCACGAATGAATCCATGAAGGAGTTTAAACTGTGTGTGTGTGTGTGTGTGTGTGTGTGTGTGTGTGTGTGTGTGTGTGGATTAATCCCTGGAGTCAGTTTCATGACTTGTGGTTGTAAGGCTCGTCTACATAATCTGTAGCAGGAAGTTTACACAGTTTAAGACTGACGGACACACACACACTGACTGACCAGCTTACAGCGTCACAACATGTCCAACGTGTCATACTGTTGTTCACAGGTTGAGCTGTCTGAGGTCGCAGTGTGATTAACTTCACCAGCAGAGTTTCACAAGCATTTTGTCCAACAGACTCTGATGCCAACACAGGAAGTGACACACAAACTGCAGTTCCTCTGACGTCCACTTGAGGCTGGCTCCAGAAGTGAGTCAGTCTCCATAAGTCCCCATGTTCAAATGTCCAACTTCACAGCAGAAATAAACATGTTTACAGCCTGGTACAAAAAACAGTTTTGGTCTCTATAGCTAATTTCCCCGTTCATGACAACTGTACTGAGGGTGAATTTATATACAACTCACCTGTTCACATTATATTAAGGCTTAAAGTTATGCAGGATTAAGAACGTGGACGCTTTGATTGACAGGTGGGTGTGGTTACAGGTGACTTGTTTCACTAACCAGGCGTCATTCAGCCGCCTCAGGTCCTCTGATGATCCACGTCTTTGCTGATATTTAGCCGGGAGCGGGAAGAGGCACTGTTCCTCAGAAAGCTGAGGGACTGGGCTGTCCGTTAGCTCAGGCTCAGTCCTCGCTGCAGCGGCCCAGGGTTCGAAGCCCAAAAAAATATCTTTAAAACCTGGACGTAGTCTCAATGACGTAGTGAACAGGGTGTTTTATTTCGTTTCTGAAACACGACGCGACACCTCAGGTGTTCATCACAGACGTGTAGAACGGCCACGATCTGCTGCCCGGTGTTATTTACGTACATTAACATCAGACACTCCAGGGATCACTGAGTTTTATTATACTGATTCATTTCTCGTCCGCTGACTCGTACCTGAACACTTCACAGATCTGAAGTCTCTCCACGCCGCTCGCCTGCAGTGACGGAGGCTCCAGGTGTCGAAGCGGAGGTCACCTTCAGCTTCCCGCCCGCCCTCGGCTTTCCCCTCCCCGCCGCTCCTAATCCGCTGTTAATTAACCAGAATCTGCTCGTTAGCCAAATAATCCATCAAACGGCCAATAAGGTTTAAGAGAACACGCTGAGGGAGACGCCGCTGCTGTTCAGCTGAAATTAACTTTGACTCCAGCGTCACGTCCAGGTGGTTCATTTGGAGCCGCAGCAGGTCTGAGGACGAGCGTGTTCACAGCATGTGTTGCATCTCCA
This sequence comes from Protonibea diacanthus, assembly GCA_028641955.1. NCBI lineage: Eukaryota > Metazoa > Chordata > Actinopteri > Sciaenidae > Protonibea > Protonibea diacanthus. The sequence continues at coordinate 2,334 of JAATJX010003299.1, read as the reverse complement.
ACTACCAACACGTGACAACTGTGTCCACACACACACTCAGTGTCACCCTCACTGTTTTTCTTTCTCGTCCTTTCATTCCTTCGTTTCCTTCCACTCACCTAAAACCAAACGTTTGATGTGTCAGCTGATCAGCTGGATCCACATCAACGCTGTTTGTCACATCCTTTAACCGTCGAGACGCTCAGACCAGCTGACCCCCAAATTCCACCGAGCACCCAGCGATACACGGCTGTTCTAGTCGATGTTTGAAACCCCACCGGCTCCGCCGCGGCCCGGTTCAGGAGCGTCCCAGAAGCGAGCCTCCGCGTTTAATTTAACGCAGCTGCTCTTTTTTTGATGGACGCCGCGAGCAGCCCGCATCAATTTACACAGAGCAGCTCGAGCTGACAGGAAGCCAGACACAGAAACAGCACAGAGAGGCCGGTGGATTTTCAAAATAAAACACCCGGTGCAAACTGACAAGAGAGAAACAAATGAAGCACGTAGCATATTCACACGTGTAGAAGCATGTTTAGAAGAACATGAACCAGGAAAATGACCAAATCTGAGCAAGTGAACAAAGTGTGGACGAGAAACGCTCTGAAACGCTCCCGGCGGTTTGAAGTCGATGCAGGACGGACCCGAGACGTGGCCGGTTGGTTTTGGGGTCGTCTTAGCTAAATTCACAGACAGGTTGTCCCAAACATGAACTTTATGTAGTTTTGAAGAAGCTTTAGAGAAGTCTGATCACAGCAGGGTCAACAGGGGTTTAACAGGACGTCAGACAAATGAACTTTCAAAGACTGTTTCAGGAAACCACACCGATTAAAAGATCCGTGTCACAACACGACCCATGCTGCTTCACTAACTCAACACGACTCGACATTTTTCTTAAATCTAAAACACGAGTCAGCCTGTGAACTGTGTCAGTACTGAAGGTCCAACATCAACACCCTTAATTTCAGCTTCCTCCACCTGAGTCTTCCTGCTGTGGGAAAATAAGCCGTGCTGCTTATTTGATTTTTTTTTCAGATGCTTGCTTCGCCCAAAGTTTCACAGGACCAGGTCGACGAATCAGCAGCAGGAGGTCGAGAGCATCACAAAGCTCGGTGCATTAAGAATTCACAGAGAGTAGAGAAAGTTACGGAGCGGCTGAACTTTCATGGAGCCGGTTTCTGTTCACTCGTAGTCAGCAGGTTGTTTGCTTGGAAGGTCAAAGTGTCTCAGCTGTTTGTGTGCATGTTAATGTACCGGAGGAGCGGCTGAGCGCCTGCTGATCATTCAAACCACTTGAGAGAGTGTTCGGAGCGCGGAGGGTGGAGGAAAGCGAGACTCGAGCATCACCGCTCGCACCTCTGTCAGCCTCGTGTTGAGGAGGAGCGCCACAGGTGAGGCCAGTCACCAGGAAACACTCTGAATCTGCTCCGTCTGCCTTTTTCCATCCCGTCCTGCCAAACAACCCGACCGGGGAATCAGGCAGCGATTAGTCTCCCCTGAGCCGCACATGAAGGACGATCCACCAGGCTTGTCCTCATTAAGTCTCCATTAGCGGGAGTGTAATGGATTTTTAATGAAGGAGGGAGACACAAACACAAAGATGAGCTCGACCCCCCCGACATCAGTGGGGAGTCACGCCAATCATCACCCTGAATCCTCCTCCTCCACCTCCTCCTCCTCCTCCTCCTTCTTTACAAAGCTTTTTGTTTTTCATTCAGGTGTTTTCACGTTCCCGTCTGTTTATTACCTCCTGTGAGAAAGGAGTCCCTCAGACGCAGGTTGGAAGCTGTTCTCCGTCTCTTTAATCTCTCATTAGCAGTTTTGTTTTCTCGCCCTTCGTCGACGACACCGTGGTTTTTATGCGGATCGGACGGCACTGATGAGAACTCTGGAGAACCAGAAGCAATCAACTCCTCTCTTTACCGGGAGTGTTGATCGTCCCCCGACTGTGTCGACTCCCATTACACGCGTCCGACAAAACACCATTAACATCCTTTATATTTATTTATCTATGTGTGATTTCACAGCAGTGTGTGAGGTCTGCGCTCAAAGTCATTAAAGCTGCAGGAACCAAAGAGTGCAGTTTAATCAGCTCAGCTGAGTCACAGACAGACTGACAGGATTTTCATTTCCATGTTTAAAGCTCATATTCTGCAAAGATCCTCTCTGCGCTAAAGACATCCTGTTTTAAATAAAGACGATCCAGGAAGTGTTTCTGTCCGACGCTGACACAGAGTCGTGTTTTCAGTGTTTTCAGGTATTCTTCATGGTATTTTAGAGTTTTTTTTTATCCAGTGAAACACTGTCTCTAATGAATTACAGTCCATGTACTCTGATTACAACTTTGCTAACAGCCAA
>JAATJX010003286.1:0-10175 GCA_028641955.1 Protonibea diacanthus | reverse complement strand
CCCAAAATAAATGGAGTATATCTTCACAGCTACAAGGGCTGTGTGTAGAATCAAGATGTGTGTTACTGTGTCAGAGTAAATTCACCTTGAACACTGTAACACTGTAGCTGTAAACAAATGACTTGAAAACCACCTTTGAAACATAAGACAGTCACCTGATTCATCTAGGAATTAGTGAAGTAATATCTGATGAGTAACTGTGCAAAAGGAGATGCTAAAAAAGTAAACCTGAACAGTTTTACAGATGTTTTAACATAGGTGTGTCCAGGTGGAACCACCACATGTGCCATTTACCTTTCTCATTATTGTTATTAGTATTAAACTTCACAAAGTATTAGTATTATTAGTATTGAAAACTTTGCCTCTTGTTGTGAAAAACAGTATTTTTTAAGGCCTAAGGTCTGAACGCCGTGCGCATTCAAGCATAAAAGTGAAACTCACTGAGGCATTGCACGGATCAATGTCTCAGAAACCCATTGGTTGATTATGATGAATGACACCTCTATCGACCAGTCAGGAGTCAATCGAGGGGCCTTTGAGACACCAATGACAATCCAGAATGAAGTAAATCCAAAGATAGTATATTGTATGAGGTTCAAGGGGGGATTTGTTGTCATTTCAACCATATACACAGTGAAACAAGACAGTGTTTCACCAGTGCCTCTAGGCAGCAGTGCTGGGTGGGATGTATGCTCTAAGTATGAACACGGTGCTGAATTAGCAGACTGGTCCTTGTAGCAGACCGAGTCCACATAGTGTGTGGAGCAGTCCATCTGTGATTGTAGAGAGAGCATTGACTGATGAGTGATCTGTAGCATACTTCATTGTAAAACCTCTTTGTCTGTATGTAAACAACCAGGACCTTTGTGATTAATTTCAAACTAACACAGAGTCATAGGAGTAGACATTAGCATTGTTTTTCTTTTATCTGGAATAGAACTTTTGACCACAAAACAACAACAGCCAGACTTTATCATTTTGCTTTTGGGTTGCTAGCTCACTGAGTCTTTGCTGCACAGTGATGAGACGGGTGTGCCTCAGAGCAATGACTTACTCAAAACACATCCATGACTTGCCTTATGTCAGCACATATAAGCACATATCACATCCAACCTCCACATGCATCAAGTCTGAATCAAAACCAAAACATGCCACTCTGGCTACAAGGAATCAAGTCTGCATTAACATGCACAAAATAACCTCTGACATACTATAACACGAGGTATGTGTGTCTGTGCACCGTGCTCTCATCAATGGTTATGACTGATTTTTGAATTTATCTTTTTTTATGTGTGAGACTAACTGCATCCACATTGGCTGTGCAGTATGGCCTATAATTTCAGCACAGGATTTATCTGATTTATGCACAGTGCCTACTTTTGAACTCGCCTCTTGCTTCTCCTCAGAGTCATTCATCTTCTTCGATTTCTTTGTAAATCTGAAATTTGCAGAAATTTGTAGTTTCCCTGTTTTCTTTTAGACATGATGGCTGCAAAACATGGCAGTAAATACGATTCAGCACCGAAATTGAGCGTGTCCAGCAGCTCCAGCTCAAATGGTCCAGAGCAGGGGCCTCATGTACAAAGGTTGCGTACGCACAAAAAAGTGGATGATGTATCAAACGTGAAATGACCGTAGAAATGTTCGGTGCCCCACGCCAACTTCATGGCTGGCGTACGCACGTTTCTACAGCTAATGTTCCTTTGGCGACACTTAGAGGTGATGCTGGGAAACTGTTAATAATGTGAAAACAAGTAGTCATCAGAGTGACGTGCACATCAGAGCATAGGGAACATATTCTCAGCAGGGGGTGCTGAGAAAAAAAAGTTCTGTGCTGTACTTAACTCGCAACTGGCTATATATATATATATATATATATATATATACCACCAGCGCGCCTTGACTCCTACACGATGGCAATATTGTTACATGCAGCAGTGAGACCTGCGTTATTTATTCACGAAGCCACCCAGAAAATACACACTGATACAAGTGAAGCATGTGTAGCCTACGTGTAGTATACGCATATGTAAACCAGCGCAATGTACATTTGGGCATGTGCATTCATGTGCATGTGCAGTCATGCGCATTCAATTATCATGTTTTTGGTTTTCTTTATTTTCGGCTGGTGAAATTAGAGCTACAGAGTTTTCTATCAAGCCCCTGATTGTCTCCCTGTGTTCAGTATTCATGTCAGTAAAAGCGGGCGTAAAGTTGGAAACGTCAGCCGCTGCGCACTTCTGCATTCATTCATTCATTCATTGTGTGGTTCATTTAAGTGGTGTATTGTATTCTGCCTTCATCTGGTGGGCTCCCATCACTCCGGTGAGAGCTGTGTCACCCACTAAAGAGGCCACTCTCTTGTCGAAGGTGGAGAGTTCCTCCACTCCTGTCTCCCCGCCTGTTGCGGTCATGCTTCGGAGGTGGGCAGAAACCCTCCGCTTCACCTCCACCTTGATCTGACCATTTCTTTTTAACCTGTGTGTGTGCGCTGCTCGGATCCCACGGCATTTACAGCCTGCCACACACGCTCCCACTCACGTCTTTTTTTCGTCATATCTATCCCTGTTTACAGGGCGCCAAACATAATCTCCCTGTGCGTCTCCACTTCATTCACTAGAATCGCTATCTCAGACACTGTGAAATTCCTTTTCTTTCCTTTGTTCATTGCGTGATCTGATCGGACAGAGAGGTGAATCTCAGGTCCAGGGCCTATTTAAATTGATTTGCATATTTAAATAGGGGCGTGAACAGGGAGGAGTTTGGCATATCTGCATGTGCGCACGTTGATTTGGATGAACAAAAGAAACGTGCTTGGATCCATGCGTATGCACACTTTGATGCATCTGAATTTTTTGTGCATACGACAGTTTCCGGGTTTAGGCGTACGCCAAGTTCCACGTGGAAATCCACGCAAGTATTCGTACATGAGGCCCCAGGTCTTTTTTTTTCGTTTCCGATGTACGATTTAAAGTTTAAGACACAGCGCCCCCACGCTTCAATGATGAGGATAAGAATCGCATGCAGGCCGGCATCTTTATTAAAGTGAAATAGTGATGAATCACTCTCATGCGCAAGTCATACATTAAAAATAGCCTAATTTTACATATGATCCATTATTATGACAATATAAAAAAACAAAACAAAAAGGAAATGCATGGGAAAAAACAGCATTTTGTCAATATTTTAGAGACCCCCACCAAAATTTCACAAATCATGTTTTCAGGGGAGCTCATGTCTCATTAAGGGGGGCTGAGACCCCCCTGGCTCCCCCCATTCACACCATGTCCACGATGTGAGCCAGGTCATATAGCATCTTTAATAGGAGGGGAGTACAGGGGAGCAGACAGCCAAACTAAACTATATTAAATCAAATTAATGCAGCTGTCACTTAAACAAAATAACCTACCAGGAAACAAGAAACAAAACAAAACAAAACGGCAAAATAATGCAATAAGGCAGTTAACCAAAACAAAATAAACAGAGACAAAACCAACTCATGAAGAGTGAAAACCAAATGAAGCAAATAAACAATGAGACAAAGTTGTAGAACAGAACAGAGACAAAGTATAAAAACAGCAGAGACAAAGCAGCAGTTGGGCGTGGAGTCTGAGCAGGCTGCTCAGACCCCAGGCTTACCAGTGCCAGCCCGAAGTGGGCCGCTCAATTGGCCTCCACAATGTGGCCCAAATACTACTCCAGCCGAGGAGGGCAGGGGACAAGTCAGCCGTAGGTTTTCTGCGTCCTGAAATTGTACTGCCACCACACCAAAAGACCTCCGTCATGCTGTGTACCTGCCGCCAGGCTCCAGGAAACAAGACACACCTGATCTCTGAATTATCTTCACCATATTGGTATCAGTGCACCTGAGTGTGCCCATGCTCTGGTGGGTGAAAAGGGGGGAGGGAAAACCCCTAACCTGCCACAAAAAGGTGAAATGAGCAAAATCCATAAATTGGACATGCTCTGTTTTACTGTTTTGTTACAAGCACATATAATCTCTTGGGGTTAAAATTGTGTTCTGTTTGTGTAGCCCTCCCACTCAACTCCAATTTTGTTACAGAATAATCATGCCGAACTTACACCTGTTAACACCTCAAGCATGGGAGGCGGATTGGAGGGAGTCTACTAGAATAATGAAATTGGGATACATCGACTTTAGCTAGAGCGTATGACCCTGCCTAGAGTGCAGAGAGGCCTGGTTAGCTGATTTTGTAGCTATATTGTTTATGTGAGCTTACAACCTCCCATGCATACCTTTCACACACCATAGCCATACCAATACCACATTCATCAAGCATAAATAAACATTTCGACTGCAAATATGCTGTGCAACAACATGGGTATTTATTAACAAAAAATATGAAATCACCCTTTAAGTCAAATAAAATAAAATAATAATACCTGAGTTTTGTAAACTCAGTTATGGTACCATGTGTTGGCGTGCATGTTGGAGCTCATTTGAATCCTCATGAAAAGTGTTCCTCAGTACTCACTGATCCTTGGAGATTCAGAAACAGCTAGTCAGTTGGCTTCAAACCTTCTGTTCAGTGAAGAAAAATGATGTGAGATGGGGAAACTAGTCCTGACGTCCGTGCAACAGCTGGTTTCCCTAGCGACAGCGAAGTCCTGAGCACCCTCTACAGCAGCAGCAGCATGCGTGGCGGCAGGCAGGCGCATGTAGGCTTGAGGCACACTATACAGAAATTCACAACACTAATAAACTCAATATTCATTCCCATAGACTGTTCATATTGTCACTAGTTCACATAATGTCCATACTCACTCCATACTCACTCAGAAATATTCTCCCACACACACACGGTGTCCTTCTCCTCTCAGCTAGCGAAAACGAAGCTAACTAGCATAATACACAACAGAAAATGGCGTCACCGACATTTAGTATAATTTCTGCTGAAACAGCTCCAAACATGGCTTACGTTTACATTTTATACCTCCAGTTTTAAGTTTCCATAACATCAGTAACTTTTGACACTGTTGAACGGCTTACAACTAACTTTTGCGTTGCTATTCTTCTCCTCATGTTTCCTGTTACTAGCCTGAGCTTCATCCCTCTCATTTCTTTAGTCCCCCCCCAGAATCCGACAGGTAGGTGACCCTCATCTTTGACAGGCACGGATTTGCTAATAACAGATTAATACCTGGCTACTCAAATAAAACAGAAGTAACGTCATGAGGCATTCACAGACCGTTAGGAACATGGGACATTTCAGTACCTTCCCAAATAAAGTACTATTATGAATTTCTCTATATTAATGAACCCTATTTCACAACAGCAGTGACTTGACAAACAATATTCCAAAATATACTGCATATTTGTCAACAAAACACATGTTTACAGAAACAAAATATTATCATTTGTAGCAGGGCACTACACTCTCCCCCCACCAAAATGGTCATGTCCTCATGACATGTATAACAATATAAATCACATCATCATGTTATGAAATGAGTACACATTCCCCTTTTAACCTATCCACTTATAAAAACTGCTTTTGTATCTCTTAAGAGGAGATAGGGATAAACCATCTTTCTTGTCATAAACCCTAACTAGGGAGGCAGTACGGGTACTAACTGCTACAGACGTTGGGCTCCCTAACGAGTCATAAGTTAGTCTGGTGGGGACCCTTCTTAGCCTTTCAGGTCGTTTTGTTTCACTTGAGCTCTCTGCTATACTGTCTTGTCTCTCAGTTTGCCTTGTCTTGTCTGAGCTCTCTGCTATACTGTCTTGTCTCTCAGTTGTTTCATCTATCATTTGTGTCTCAGTGTCTCTCTCGGCTTCAGCAGCCATTTCAACAGTCTCATTCTGTACTGAGAGTTCATCCTCAGCAGCTGCTGCAGGCTCCTCAGCTGTAGCCTCTTCCATCTCTGAGTTACTTGTAGGTATAGCTAGATCCAAGTTCAGACTGAAAGGTTCTGATTGCTCAATTCTCTGAGGTTCTGGTTCCTTTGTCTCTGGTGGTGAATGATAATCATACCAAACACCCATTTCATCATCTTCTGAGTCAGATGGAGACTCCATCTTGTCATCATGCTCAGGGGCTGGTAAACCAGAAATATTACAGTTTTCAGTTCTCTTTGCTTTGAGCCTTTTGCTAGCTCTCCTTTTAGGTTTGAGTGCATCTTTGTTCGTTTCGAGCCTCATTTCTACCTCCTGTCCAATAGGCAGAATGTGATTTCGGTGCAGTACTTTGTCAGGGCCCTGTCCATTCTCTAACTTCAACTTGAAGACAGGTAAACCAGGTAGCTGACTCTCCACAACATATGGAGTAGCTTTCCAGCGGTCAGCTAGCTTGTCTTTTCCTTGTAGCCCAAGGTTTCGGATCAAAACCCTGTCACCAGAGGCTAATGGACAGAAACGAACTCTCTGATCGTAGCGTTGCTTGTTTCCTTCATTTTTTTTGTTTGCCATACTCTCAGCCAGCTGGTAGGCAGCCTGTAGCTCTCGTTTCATGTTTTTAACGTACCTCAAATAGGATTTGGCGGAGGTACCATCACTTGAGACTCCAAATGCAACATCTACTGGCAGCCTGGCTTCTCGGCCGAACATTAGATAATATGGCGAGTGGCCTGTTGACTCATTTAACGTGCAATTGTATGCATGTACAAGATGACTGATGTGTCTGCTCCATTTACTTTTGTCCTGCACTTCAAGAGTACCGAGCATATCAAGAAGAGTTCTACTGAACCGCTCAGGCTGTGGATCGCCCTGAGGGTGGTAGGGTGTTGTTCTAGATTTCTTTATGCCAAGCATACTCAACAGTTCATGAATGAGCCGACTCTGCGTCGCTGCGTGCTCAAAGAAGACAAGTTACAATAGGCTCTGGGTACTGCATGCTTGGATGAGCCCATGAGATCAACAGCTCTGCAACGACGGGAATGAGGTAGTCGGATTGATGACATATGACAGACAGCTTGGACGGTGGGAGTAGGCATGGATGTCTCCTCACCAGAAACAATTCTGTTAGTATGAGGACGCCATGACAATGCATCCGCATCAATGTTCTGTTTTCCAGGGCGATATTTCAGACTGAATTCATACGTTGACAGTTCCGCCAACCATCTATGTCCTGCTGCATCTAACTTAGCTGTGGTTAGGACATATGTTAATGGGTTGTTGTCTGTGTGAACCTCAAACTTGACTCCATAGAGGTAATCATGCAGTTTGTCTGTGACAGCCCACTTCAAAGCCAAAAATTCTAGTTTATGCGTGGGATAATTTTTCTCTGATGGAGAGAGGCTTCTACTAACAAATGCAACTGGGCGCAAACCTTCTCCTTGATCCTGATAGAGGACACCTCCCAAACCTTCTCTACTTGCATCAACGTGTAGGACATAAGGCAGTTCTGGGTTGGCAATGGCCAGGACAGGTGCCTCTGTAAGACTTTGCTTCAAAGTCTCAAAAGCTTTCTCACAGTCTTCAGGCTCTGAGGGGTGGTACCACTCTTTTGTTTCTATGTCTGTCTTTGAGTTTCCTTTCTCTTTGGCATCCTTTTTTGACTCTAGTCTTTCTCCCTTGCCCTCCAGCCACAATACAGCCCTGTAGCAGCTGACCGAGTGGATAACAGACTTTGGAGAAATCTTTTACAAACCGTCTGTAATATCCAAAGAAACCAAGGAAAGAACGAAGAGCAGCGATGTTCTCTGGGCGTGGCCACGATTTCACAGCTTCAATCTTTGAAGGATCTGTAGCAATGCCATTGCCAGAAACAACATGACCAAGGTAGGTTACAGAGGGGCAGCAAAACTGACATTTATCCAAGGATAATTTTAGTCCTTCCTCCTTCAATCTGTCAAGCACTTTAAGAAGGCGCTGCTCATGTTCCTCCAATGTTCTCCCAAAAACGATCACATCATCATGTACACCAGCACTTCCAGTAGGTTCATATCACCAACAGTCCTTTCCATAACACGTTGGAACGTGGCTGGTGCTCCACATATGCCTTGCGGCATTCGCTCAAATTGATAAAACCCTGCTGGACAGGTGAAGGCTGTCTTTTCTTTGTCAGCAGCACTTAAAGGGATCTGATAGTAGCCACTTCTGAGATCAAGCACACTGAACCATTTGCTACCACTCAGGCAGGTCAGCGCATCCTCCACACGAGGGACTGTGCATTGATCAGGAATTGACCTTCTGTTTAATGTCCTGTAGTCCACACACATTTGTATGGTTCCATTTTTCTTGCGAACCACTATGATGGGGGACGCATAGGGGCTTCTGGATTCTGAAATGATTCCAGCTTCCTTCAGATCATTTAGATGTTTCCTCACATCTTCCAAATCACTGGGAGGGCAATGGACAGCATCTGGTTTTTCAATGACTGGCATCACCAGAAGTTCCTCAGGGAAACAACCATCCTCTGGGCGGTCTATAAGAATAGCTTGACCAGAAGGACTACCAGGAAACTTTGGAATGCCTACAACTTTTGCAACTCCACCTGGTAGCAACACAAAGGGTTTGTCTCGATTGAACCACACTGTTCCTCTTTTTGAGTCAGCTGTGTCATCTGGCGTGTCCTGAAACTTCTCATAAGCTTCTTTTATTACTGGGTGAACAGAGAGGGCGTGTAGGAAATTGTCTCAATTTTGTGCTTTGCAGGAATGGAATAGTCTCCTAACTATAGAGGTGTTTGTGCCAACCACAATGGAAACCTCATCTTTCATGGCCGGATCTGGACACACAAGCACAAGTGTTTCTATGGTCTCAGCTACTCCAACTATGTCTCCAGCAAACTCAAGTTTCAAGCACATATAACCATCATATGGATACTGGTCTGCACTCAGGCCCCAAATCTCCAAGCACCCAATAGGGTTCAAAGGCAGGTGCTTCAGATACTTGTCATAAAAGGAGCGGTACAACAGGGTAACTTGGGACCTGCTCTCAAGCAGAGCTTTGGCATAAATGCCCTCAATTTGTACAGAGACAATAGAGCTTGGTTCGACTAGACCCTCTGGCAGATTAGCCTTGCTTTGTTTTAGCGTGTCACACCTTGTGGAACGTGTTTTCTCCAGGGCATCAGGCCGTTCCTCTACTGAGCCCCTGGGAAGTTTCCCATCGGCTGTTTTGTTTTCAGGAGACACTTATTCACTTTCCTGAGATTTTCTGGGTTATCACACTCACACTGGAAGTGACCGTCTTCGCCACACCTGTAGCAAAAGACATCAGCACAATACTGAGGTTTGGGAGCTCTCTCCTTTCCATGTACATATTTTCCTGCAGCTTTCTGAGTGTGTTTCTGGGCCACATGCTGTGGTGAACTTTCTGATGTGACTACAGAGGCAGAAAGCAGGCGTGCAACATCACATTTAAGCCCCTGAAGCTCTTTTTTAAGACTCTCTATTGCAGAGTCATTTTCCACTACGACAGGTACTGGTGCAGGCTCTGGCTGTTTTGGCACTACTGAAGTTGTAGCACACCCTGCACACCTAATCACAGATGAAGAAGCAACCTTCTTTACCTTTTCTCTTTCAAAGACCATCCCCTCTTCTTCCCTTACATCACGAAGTAGCAGGGCACTACATTTGTTAGACAATTCTTGGTAGAGGCTTTTAGCTGAGTTTCTCCCCGTCATTTTGGTCTGCTACATGTTAGGATTGGTGCTTCCTATCAGACAGATCCCAGAGGAAAAGAAAATCAGAGAAGAGATCTCAGTAGTGTTTCATTTATTTCTCTGAGACAACTATGAGAGCTGTGTGAAACCAAAATGAGACTATGGCTTATTTCTCCTCTTTCTTCTCAGGAGCAAGAAGATGCACAAACTCTCAACTTAGACTCCTCCCAAGTTTAAAAAGAGATCTCATCAAGCTCTAAATGAATTCTCTGATTTTTCTCAACATTTGTGTCTCTTTTTGATCTCAGACAGAGAAGTAAGAGAGGTCTCTCTGTGAACTCAATCTACTCTCATCCTGCCTCCTCAATTCATCAATCTCAGGTTGATCTCAGTCAGAGCAAAGAAAGAGCTTTCAGTGCAGACCAGTACCTATACAATTATTTAATAATTAATATTGTATCATTGCAGGCTGAATGAACTGATTGAAAATAAAATAGTTGTAGGCTGACAGTCATTATAGTCGTCTATACTCTAATTACCCAAATTATATTTTCTATGAAAAACTTTGTTTCATAGACCACTTAATAAAACAAAACATATAAA
>JAATJX010003247.1:0-12942 GCA_028641955.1 Protonibea diacanthus | reverse complement strand
TAAGTGGAAGAATGCAGTCCTCGAAATTTGTTTTATGTGGATGTTAAAGGACAAATCCTGATCAAAAACAACTCCAAGATTCTTTATGGTGGAGCTGGAAGCCAGAGTGATCCCATCTAAGGTAACCAAGTCTCCGGGAAGAGAGTTTCTGAGGTGTTTTGGTCCAATTACAAGAACTTCAGTTTTGTCTGAATTCAGCATCAGAAAATTGTAGGTCATCCAACTTTTTATATCCTTAAGGCATGCTTGGAGTTTAGTTAACGGGTTGGTTTCATCAGGCTTGATCGACAAATATAATTGGGTGTCATCAGCATAACAATGAAAATTAATGGAGTGATTCCTAATAATGTTCCCTAGAAGAAGCATATATAAACTGAATAGAAGTGGTCCTAGTACAGAACCTTGTGGAACGCCGTGACAAACTTTGGTGTGCATGGAGGATTCATCATTGACGTGAACAAACTGAGATCGATCTAAGAAATACGACTTAAACCAGCTTAGGGCGGTTCCTTTGATACCAACTTGATGCTCCAGTCTATGTAAAAGAATTTGATGGTCAATGGTGTCAAATGCGGCACTAAGATCTAACAGGACAAGTACAGAGATGAGTCCTTTGTCTGATGCCATTAGGAGGTCATTTGTGACTTTGACTAGTGCGGTCTCCGTGCTATGATGCACTCTAAATCCTGACTGAAAATCCTCAAATAAACTGTTCTTATGGAGAAAGTCACACAGCTGATTGGCTACAGCTTTCTCAAGTATCTTAGAGAGAAATGGAAGGTTTGATATTGGTCTGTAATTGGCTAAAACCTCTGGGTCTAGGGTGGGCTTTTTAAGAAGAGGTTTAATTACGGCTACTTTAAAGGACTGTGGTACATATCCTGATAATAAAGACAGATTAATCATATCCAATAAAGAAGGGCTGACTAGAGGTAAGACATCCTTGACCAGCCTGGTTGGGATAGGGTCTAAGAGACAGGTTGACGGCTTAGATGAAGAAATTATTGAAGTTATTTGATGAAGGTCAATGGGAGAAAAACAGTCTAAATATATATCAGGTTTTGCAGCTGTTTCCAAGATTGCTGTATCAGAATGCAGATCAGTGCCTGTTGAAGGCAAGGCGTGATGAATTTTGTCTCCAATAGTTATAATTTTATCATTAAAGAAGCTCATGAAGTCATTACTAGTTAGACCTAAAGGAATAGATGGGTCAATAGAGCTGTGGTTCTCTGTTAGCCTGGCTACAGTGCTGAAGAGAAACCTGGGGTTGTTCTTATTTTCCTCTGTTAATGAAGAGTAATAGGCTGTTCTGGCATTACGGAGAGCCTTCCTGTATGTTTTAAGATTATCCTGTCAGACTAAGCGAGATTCTTCCAGTTTGGTGGTACGCCATTTACGTTCAGAATTACGTGCCACTTGCTTTAATTTGCGAGTCTGTTGGCTATACCATGGTGCTAACCTCCTCTGTTTAATTATCTTCTTTTTCAGAGGTACAACAGAGTTGAGAGTTGTCTGTAATGAGCCTGTAGTACTGTCAACAAGTATGTATGACAACATTACGCTTGAACAACACAACTGATGATCTCAAATGCATTAACAAGGCAAGAAATTCCTCTAATTAACTTTAAAGGAAGGACATACACATTCACAACAAAGGAAATTTTCAATATGAATTTGTGTGACTACATTTTCCCTAGTAGACAAGTACACAGCTGAAGACACCACATAGGCGTACTACTTTTATTTGATCTCTTTTCTGGATCCACTTGGAGGACGTGTTCATATTCATTTGTCTGTTGTGGTGTAGTATAGTGGTCTATGAATCACAATTCATCCAAATCATTCAGTAGTAAATAGTAGTCTCCATTAACCAGGGTCCTTACCGTCCCACACCCGGCTAACACCGAGCCACAATAAGCAGTTGTTTCCACCATTAGCTATCGCTTCGGGTATCAGGTAGAGATGTCAGATTCTGATCCTTTTATGGACTTGAGTCTTTTGGGGTAAACAGATCCAGATCTTTGAGTCACTTGAGTCAGTATGTCTATAAACATATAAATATTATCACTGAAACACAAGCCCCACTGTCTTGGGCTACAAATACAGCGTGAAACAAGGCAGATTCAGATTTGGATGAATGATTGATGATTTGAAGAATTCCTCCAGTCAAATATAAGAAGACAAATACAGCAATAACCAAGATGATAGATACTTTATTTAAAACACAAACACTCATTTTTTGTGTAGCTGAAGCTAATATAGCTTGTATGCTAAAAACAATGCAAGAGAAGTGTAACATAATTAACATAATTTTAACTGCAGCATTATATGTTGTATATGTTGTAAATCGTATCTTAGTCTTATTCACCTCACTTTATTTAACACAATAAAGTGTTAATAAACTTAGGCTGTTAGGTTAATATAGCCTAAACAATGTGAGAGGAGCATTATAATTGCAGCATTATGCATTAGTGTAATCTGTGTCAATAATTATGGCCTTATATTCACAACATTTTTATTATGTGGCATTTGCTGTATAGTTGAAGTGTACTGTGATTTGTGAGAATATAATACTTTTGTACTCTACTTATGAGCTCTGAAGTGAGTTGAGTATGGGCTGCTGTTTAGTGACCAACAAGCCCCACTCACTCTGACTGAATTTATTTAGCCTATTTGTAGTCCAAGACAGTGGGGCTTGTGTTTCAGTGGTAATATTTATATGCTTATGGCGATACTGACTCAAGTGACTCAAAGGACTCGTAAGATCCGGATCTGTTTGGTGAGTAACTCAGAAAGACTCGAGTCCATAAAAGGATCTGAATTTGACATCTCTAGTGTAGTAGACAAGTCTGCACACTCACAACAAGCCATATCTTGAGGCTGTGGCTTGGAGGTAGAGCTGGTTGTCCACTAATCAGGTGATCAGCGGTTGGATCCCCGGCTCCTCCAGTCTGCATATTGAAGTGTCCTTGATACTGAACCCCAAATTGCTCCTGAAGGCTGTGCTGTCGATGTGTGAATGTGTATGAATGGTTAGCTCCTCAAACTGATGAGCACTTGGCACCTTGCATGGCAGCCAGTGCCATCAGTGTATGAATGTGTGTGAATGGGTAAAAGAGTGTAAAAGAGCTTTGAGTGGTCTGAAGACAGAAAGGCCCTATACAAGTACAGGCCACAAATTGAGCCAGCCCTTTGTCTGTGTTTATGTGTGCTGGACGTAACCGCTATGAAACAATCTCCCTCACTCTGATTTACCGCGTATTTATCTCAACCAGTGCGTTTACATTACGTTTCACTCGTCCTGTACTAATGAAGGTTCAGTGGCATCAACTTGGCACCCTGCGTGAGCGTCGTTAGGGGAGGGGGCGACTCACTCCACTGTTTGGAATTTGAGCTTGGAATTTAGTCTCACATATTGTACCTTTAAGCTTCCCTGACACTAGTGTACGATGAACCCGCTCCAAGTCGAATCATCTGCCCCAGATCTCCAAATCGTCTGTTTTGGACTCAAGATAGGCGATGCGCTTGGTGGCCAACTCAAGTGCAGCTTCCGTTTTTTCAAGTGCTCTTTCTGCATCTTGTATATGGCGTTCAGCTTCTTCAATTAGTCATTATTAGAGGAAACATCTTGCTACCTCCAACACTTCGCACTCCAATCTCGCCACTGAGCTCGACGTGCCAGTCAAACGGGTGTAACCAATGCATAATTAGTTTATAAGATAATTAATTATGTATTAAGACTGAGCAAGCATGGTATGGTGAGATGAGAAGCTCAAACCATGTTGATATATGTTTGCAGCATGCATTTTTTATCTTCTGTCTGTGTTCTGAAGGCAGTGGAGGAGCGACTCAGAACAGGACTCTCCCTCCCTGACTTGTTTCAATGCCATGGAACCAATGATAACCTGGTGCTGCATCAGTGGGGAGAAGAGACATCAGTGCTGCTGAGAAAAGTTGGCATGACCACCACCTTCCACTCCTTCCCAGGCCTGTACCACCAGTTGTCCCAGCCTGAGATGGAACTGCTGAGAAGATGGATCCTCAACAAGCTTCCTCCTACCACCTCCTCCTGACTCATTCTTATTTTTCAGGCAGAATTATGTCAGACCTCTCAAATATTGCCAAAGTTACATTTAAAATGGCAGAATTGACTGAATGACAATGACAGGTGTTATGTCAAGGACTGAGCCTTTGTACATGGGGTGGTTGATCTACCAACTGAGCTAAACGTCACCCAGTCACATTTTTTTTACCAGTTGTTCTATTCATCATCAAGATAAATAGTATATTGTAGCATGACATGTTTCTCATAATGTGATAGCTTGCATAATATAGCAGAACTTAAAAAGAAACATCTTGTTATAACAAGAAACTCTAGTTGGTGACGCTGATCTATTTTCTTTTTCTACTGTAGCAGTAACGGACTGCTGTAAGCTGGGTTACAGTGTCTCTGGACCTACTTCTTTTTTTTTTAGTTTGGTATTAGGAATCATATTTTAAGAAAAACAGAAGAATTTATGTTGGTTTGTGAAATAAAAACTTTATAACAAAACAACATAAAGTGAATGTTGTTCTAACAAAGGTGGAAGCAATAAGCTGCCATACAAATGACAAATGACCCTTACAAGGAACATTTCCATGCAAGATTTTTAGAAACATAACAATTTATAAAAGGTGTGAGGTAGGAGGGGGCATGGATATGAAGGGCTTTGTATGTGAGGAAAAGGATTTTAAACTGGATGTGCTGTGGGACCAGGAGCCAGTGAAGGTTCTGGAGGACAGGGGTGATGTCATGAGTTAGGGTATGCAGGCGAACAGCAGAGTTTTGGATGTGTTGGAGTTTATTTAACGTTTTGGACGGTGTACTGTAGAGGATGCTTTTGCTTAAGTCTGTTCTGGAG
The DNA here is from genome assembly GCA_028641955.1 of Protonibea diacanthus. NCBI lineage: Eukaryota > Metazoa > Chordata > Actinopteri > Sciaenidae > Protonibea > Protonibea diacanthus. Next base: position 8,041 of record JAATJX010003247.1, on the reverse strand, counting down.
GTGATGAGGGCGATGTTTTTGAGATGGATGAAGAAGACAATTCTGGTGATTGGATTTATGTTGTTCAAAAGGTCATCAGATTGTTGTTGTTGTCAGGTTGCGACTGTGTGGGGAGGGAGTCATAATGGAGGTATCAATGACAAGGCATAAACTGTGAGTGGTTTTGGTTGGGGCCGATGATTATCATGTCTGATTTGTCACAGTTCAGTTTCAGGAAGTTGATGTGCATCCAGGATTTGATGTCATGAGGCAGTTGAAGAGACTGGAGTGAGTGGAAGAGGTGATGGATTTGGTGGAGATGTAGAGCTGGATGTCATCAGCTTAGTAGTGGAAAATTGCTGATGTTGCCAAGGCGAAGCATGTAGAGGATGAAGACCAGAGGGACCAAGCACCAAATCCTGGGGTGCGCCTTGGGACAGAAGAGCAGTGAAGGAGGAGCAGTAGTTAATTTAGATTATAAAATTTTAGTATTTGTGATGTGCTGCCCGCCTGCTGTTTTTGTCTCAAGGTCTAGACCATACTCTTTATAATCAGATCTTCAGGAGCCACAAGTACAGTGAGGTGGTGAGAAAGAAATGTGCATGACATAACAGCTCTATAGACAGGGATGAAGAGAACTGTAGTGTTTTACTTAAGCAAAAATATTGTTTACAGAGACCAACAGTTCCACCATGAGCAAGCACTTGGCGACGGTGGTGAGGAAAAACTTCCTTTTAACAGGAAGAAACCTCGAGCAGAACCAAGCTCATTGGTAGACAGTCATCCACCACGACCGGTTGAGTTAAAGATAGAGAGAGAGAGGGGTGGGGGGGGGTGGGGGGAGTAGACAGATGAATAGAGAGAAATAGAGAGACACAGATGCAGCAAATCATTAATTATAAACTGTAATGGAGATACAGATCAAATACAAGATCAAATAATTTCATTATTACTATATTTGTGTAAAAAGCAGTCATCAGGTTTGTATTTTGCCACATTTTGTTTGTGATTAATTAGATTTCATATGACATGAATTGTATCATGAGATTTCTCAGAATTGCTGAGAAGATGGCAGAACAATGTGTGTGCCATCTCTGTCCCAGTTGTAACTGCAGAGTGTTCACAGAGGCTGAGAGGACAGCTTCTATATACAGCATACAGCTTTGAGAATGAATAAGCAGGGAAGCTGAACCCAGAGCAGACCCAAAGCCCAAAGCGTTTAGACAGGAACTCATAGCACATTTACAGTACATATCTCATTCACCCATTCACACACATTCATACACTGATGGCAATGGCTGACATACAAGATACCAACTGCTGTCCAGTTTTAGGAGCTAACCATTCATACACATTCACACAAGCAATTTGGGGTTGAACTGTCAAACCGTGAATATGATTATGCACTTTATTTTGTAGCCTAAATGTGTTCTTTAGGAGTAGGATTTAGTTGTATCTTTGTACCTTTGTACCATTCTGTTTAATACGGCTGCTAACAGGATGTGGTCTGTCCTTGTAAACTAGTTAACAACTGTTTGTTTGGATTGTTTCTCTGTGCCACAACAGCGCGCCAACAAAGGGAATCCTTTCTGATGTTCCTCCAAAGTCCTGTTGTTCTTTCTTTCAGTAATAATGAAATATTAATAAGATATTATATTAATGAAACAAACGAAAAAATGGGATTACATGAGATCTGAGTTGGACTTGAAAGCTCATACAAAGCGTCAAAAGTGAACATGGCTGTGGCAGTGCACAAGGACACAATGTCTCTTGCTGCAATGAAACAGTTATTACTACATCCATGCTGTCCTCATTCCAACATATAAACCGAAGGTCCAAAAAGCTCTGGCAGCTCTGCAGCTGCTTTTATAGTGCCAATGAGGCCATTTGAATTCAATTGAGATTTGAGACTTATGCAACATCCTGTTCTCGACATCAGCAAGGAAGCATTAACCTACAGCATCTGTTTTATCCCTGCAGTTTGTTCCTGACTCCGGACTGATGAGTTCTGTCTGTGCTCAACAGGTTCTGAGAAAAACCTGTTGAGCACAGACAGAAGGGGTGGTCATCTGAGAAAAGGTAATCACCTGACAAATCATCTGCAAAGTCTTCCTGTCCTGTGTCCTACCCCACAACCGTACATTCTCTTCTTTCTTCTCACCTCCTTTTGTTCTCTCTGTTGACTGTCCTCTCCTGTAGGGAGGATGGAAACGTGAGGATCACTTGCACTCTGATTAGGCAACAGTTGAGATCATTTGGAGTGGATTGGTGTGGACGGATAGATAGGGGGGTTATACAGAGGCAGGAGGACGTGGGCTCAAATGGAACCTTTGCATGAGGAGGTGGAGGCAGGGGGGAAGAGAAGGGAGGTGCAGCCAAAGCAAACAGAAGGAGCTCAGAGTTTCGCTCTAGCCTCAGTCACTGATTACTTCCAGCTACGTGTGAAAGAATGCTACTGTTGAGCAGCCAGCAGCAACCCTCCCACCCGACACCCCCACTGATGAACTGGCAACCTCCTCTTCATCCCTCAGCCCTCGCCTCACTCCTCTCTCTTTCCTCACTCCCATCCCTCCCCCTCACTGGCTGAGCAGACCCTGGGCTGTAGAGCCATCCAGGCATTTTATGATTTAATGATGGGAATGGAGCTTAAAAGAAAAAGGGTTCCTCTTGGTCTTCTCCTTCCTCTGTGAAATCAGGTGAGCGAAACAAGCTTTCATTGTTGACAGATCTGAAAACATCCCAATGTGTTTTTTGTGAAGAATTTCAGCTGATGAGGTCCCTTACGGTTTCAGTCATTAAAGGTCTCAGGACTTTTGTCCATTTGTTATGGGTTGGGTTTGCTGTTGTGTACAGTTTGAACCCAATGGTGTGTAAAGTGCACACTGGCTTCACAATGCTGCTTGACTTTACATCCTCCTTTAATCACCCTCTTCTTTAGTGTAAGACTATTACCCCCCAGCCCCACCCTCCCGCCGGCCTGAAGTGCGTTCCCTGTTGGTCAGATGATGATGTGCTCCTCGGCCTATGTGTCAGGGGGAAGGAATGCTAATCTGGATGAGTTGCGGACTGCGAAGTCTGAGTTTTTTTGGCTGCCAGTTTCCACTGCGCAGTACTTTCCATGTGGAGCGGCTCCAGAGTGGCCAGGCTACAGAAGGAATTCCCGGCCGAGGGAGCCGAGGTGTTGACAGATTCCAGATTGCTCATCTGACCACACCTCCTCAATAAAGATCTCAGGCTGATGGGATGATCAGAGTATCAGTGTTTATTCATCTGTGTGGATGATAATGGCTGATATGTAAAGATTGTGCAAACCTTGGAGCTGAAATCATATCTTACCATGATGCATTAGCCATTTGCCTCACTCTGCTTCCTTCTTCCTGCTTTCTGAAGCTGGCAGTCACAAAGCTGCAGATGAACCAACTGGCCCACTAGCAGAAGCGCTAGCTTTGATTAGCTTCCAACAGTAATTCATGTTAACAACAGATGCCTTTCATTCTGAGTCGATCATGTGATCCTTTCTTTGGAGATCAAAGCAGACCTTTCACAAGTATCCTGTGTTGCTTCACTTGACCTGAATCACATTTGCTGTTGACAAATCCACCAGTTCCGCCTGCCGACTCCACGCACCCAATCACAATGCAGCAACAAGATGAGAACATTTATTGATACCAGGTGGGGATGCATCAACCTCAAGATCAAAGTCATTAGTCCAATAACATATGCAGCTCATGTGTTATTACCAGGTGACATCCTGGTGTGTTTTTACTGACAAATGACCAGACACATTACTACAAAGTACCATCAGAGGTGCATCAAATGTCTGGATAGGACTGAGCACAAGAGAACTGCAAGTGTGAATTCTTCCCACAAGTGCAAGGCTCTACGTGAGGAACAAAAATGGAACAGCCTGATGATATCATCTCAGTGAAAACAATCAATGACTGAACGACATCATAAAAATGTGGGAGATTTAAAAAACCTTTGAACTACTTTGACTGGATTATTATCATAAATAGATATAATAATAATCATATAACGGCCTACACAACAACTCATACTGTCTGCCGCAGTCATCACACTGAAGCTGTTGTGATCCAGTAAAAGTCAGGAAAAATAAACAGGAGGCGACTGTGGGAAACAGAAAAGTTCAACTGTATGAAAAATAACAAGTTGTTGCATCACTGCTCTTTTATCTCGTGTTGTGAGGAACTTCTCTCTCTCGTCTCTCTCACTGTTTTGACTTGCAGATTCCATGAATTGCTATTCCCTCTTTCCATATTTGGCACCACTGAATAGAAATACATATTGACAGAGACCAAATATGCCGTTCCATCTACAGACTATTACCAGAGAGAAGACCGCCTGTCAATCATCTGAAGTTTTATTTTAATAGCTGGCTATTAACCACATGTTTACCAATAATAATGACACCGAACTCATTAGTCACATCACAACAACCAATTCAGACAAGTTGGAAACAGCCCTGCAGGTTATTGAGAAGAGAAGGTTAATGTGAAGTATCATTGGGTAAACTGACAAAATGACAAATGTGATGTATATTTCATATTATATGAATGCATAACAATAACAGAACAGAACAGCTTTGTGTTTGTGTTAAACGAGCCATTTGGATGAACTTTGAACAGATTATTTAAATATTCCATCAGAGATGAGTATTCTGAGGAACTTTTTATACAATTCTCTGCCTGAATAACAGAAAAGACTGAAATGCTGAATTCATTATACCTATTTTTCTTTAAAGTTTTCTTAAATTTAGACAGTCTAGCGACACCCATTAAGCTTTGATAACCACTTGTGGGGGTTGGGATTCCCAGGTGGAGAACTAGTGACCTCACATATAGTTTTCATCACAAGTCATAGCCAGTATTCCAGATGTGTTTGACCTTCACTGTGACCTCCTTTCATTATATGTCATTTATCATTGTTACTATCAGAGAAAAAAGTTCTTTTCAGCTTTGGACACAGCTCTGTGTGGCTGCTCTCTGAATCTGTTTTCACTTGTTTTCTGCTCTTGTGTTGGTGCTTCCTCTCACCTTCCTGTCATATCTTGCTGAAAGCAGCAGCAGCAGACTCTGGAGGAACCACTCATCATCAGATGGCAGCCGAAGGCAGCCAGTCAACAGTAATGACTACAAGTGCTGGACCACCCTGATGTTCAAAGAGGGCCCTTCTTATTTTTCACTTTTTCTTTGTGCTGCTTTCCAAAAAGCTTCAAATGCAGGGCTTCAACACAAAGACATGAAAACATTTCAGCTTCTTAACCCTGGGGGCAGCACACAAACACCATCAGAAGCCTTCATGCTGGCTCTGCTCCAGTACTACACCCATTTCCAAAAATTACACCCTGTCCACCCCCTCGCCATTTCCGGGGCACTCTGCCAAACAGAAATCATTAAAACTCTGTTTTAGCTTAGCTCATCAGAACCCATGTAATTCAATTTGCCTGTTCCTGTTGCCAGAGGAGACAGCTTTATGGACATTAACACAAGTTAACAAGGCCTTAAAACTCCTCTCTGTTTATTATGTTCAAACTCCAACAAATAAACTGAAAATGACACACCAAAATCAAGTGATGGACAGTCAAAAGTGGCTGTGTTTTTTATTTTCTTTTGCATTAACTACTGTGTTTCATATAACTGATTTAAATAGTACAAATACACAAATAGAAGCATATTTTGTATATAACGCCTCGCCAGGGCTGATACAATTATTCACTTAATTTGCCTTTAATTCATTTATTCACTCTGTTGTTCTGCTTCAACAGGAAAATGTTTAAAGGGACTGTACTTATATAACAGCTGTCGGGAGAAATTTGGGGTCAGTGTCAGGGATCAAACCACCAATCATCTGATTGTCATATCAGTCACAGAGAACATGGTTTTATGTAATGAGGACTTTTATTTGTAGATTATGGTATTTTATATTTGTATTTATATTCTTAAGTAAAGCATCTGAGTAATAATTCCCCCACTGATTAGACTGACCATGTCCCTTTCTATCAGATTGTTGATTTTATTCAGAGACTGAGCGTGAAGCTAGCAATGTACTGTAGTGTGTCCACAAGCGGCTTCTGATAGGTTTTCCTGTGATTGGAAAAGCAGCTGCTGGCATTCAGCAAAGGAAGGACGCTTGTTGACTCAGGGCCCTGCAGGGGCTGCCATGTTTTCCTATGCTGTTTTGGGGGCTTGGCTGCTGAAGTACTCAGGGTGACAGAAACTCACTCCGTTTCATGAACCGTGCAGCCCTTTATTTGAGCTGGTTTGGATCATCATTGCCAGAGAAAACCTTTCTGAGGCAGAGAGTGGAGCCCCAATGCATGATAAACATTAACCCCTCCAATCACAATATGCCCCTCCCCAGCCCTGTTTATTTTGAAGAGGGATCACATTCAAATTTTGTCCTATTAACATTTCAAAGCATGATCAAATCATGAACTTCTGCAAGCACTTTTTCCCCTGCTCTTCTTTTCCAAGTCACAAAATGCTGCTATTTGAATATGAAAGCGTGGAACCTGATCACTGGAGGAAATTTAATTTCATGTAGCCTATTGTTCCCAATCTCCCCTCTCGTCTATTACAGTGATTCAATTTAGACTTTTTACAGGCTCTTTGACATCACAGGGAGACACTGCAAGTCCTCTGAAGTTTTTACAACCCACTGCCCTGAGTAGACTCCATCTTGAAAAGTGGGCCCTCATCCAACATACATATTATTATAACTTTCTTACTGCCATGAGACAGTGGCTCCTCTGTGCTTTGAGTCCATACATGACCCTCCCCATTTACACTCAGCTCTACTTTACTGTTGAGCTAGATGATCTGCCACTAACTGACTCTTTATGACCAGACAAACAACAATGCCCTGTGTTCCTAATCTGAGTGCTTTAGCTTTGCTGGTCTAAGGCATCCTTTTCCCCAACATCAACCTGTGGAGCTGGAAAGACACTTTATTTTATAGGCCTATTCATGGTATTGGGTCAGTTTCAGGAGCATGAGTACAGTGGCCACAGTGGCCCCTAGAGGCTATGTCCTCTACACACAAAAGAAACAGGAGCAGCAACCTTCTGTGCAGGGAAATGAAGCGATGCAGAAGTGATAAAAACTGTAATTCCTCAAGTTGCCACTTCAGACAGGCTGCAGAAGTGAGTCAACCTCCATAAGCAGCTGTATTAAAATGCCCAGATTCACAGTAGAAACAATGTTTACAGTCTGGTTCAGACAACGCTTTTGGTCTGTATAGCTAATTTCCCCATTCATGACAACTTTTTTTTTAATTCACCAGTTCAGATGATATTGAGTAAGTGCCATTACAGATGGCTTATTAGAGCACCCAGGTGTCATTTGGCCTCAGGTCCGCCAGTGATGTACGTCTTTGCTGTTTGCTGTCTTTGATATTTAGATTAATAGGGAGGCGGAAGAAGCAGTACATGCAACATGATGGCAGCCAGCGCATATTTTCGACTTCAAAACAGTGCTTTGGAAACAGGTGATGTCAGTCTGCCCATTCTTTATACTGTCATTGCTTGTACTGCCTTACCTGGGCCCTATTCATTAAAGATGGATAACAGTTAGCTTGATTGGTTTGCTCATGATTTCTGGATTTTTCATTTCTTCAAAGTTGGTTTCAAATATATCTGCTGTTTCCATAGGAACAAGTCCAACATCACAGAAAAAAACATCCCATATAAAAACATCACACGTAAAAACACATCACAAATAAACATCAAATGTAAATGTAAAAGCACATCAGTGATTGTACTGACATCAAATAAAACAACACCACATGAAAAAAACATTGCATGTAAAAAAAGATCACAGAAAAAAACAGCATATAAAATGTAAAAAATAAAAAATCCCATGTAAAACAAAAAACAAAAAAACATCACATTTTAAAACATCACATGTAAAAATAATAAGAAACACAAAACCATCACATGTGAAAACATTACATGTAATACAAAAATTCAGAAAAAAAAACAGAACACATAAAAACATCAGATATAGAAAACATTACATGTAAAAAAAGGTGTATATATATATAT
>JAATJX010003231.1:0-10687 GCA_028641955.1 Protonibea diacanthus | reverse complement strand
AATTGACACCAGAACAGAAAAAAGCCCTCCGGGAGACCCGCGAGTTGATGGTGGCCGGAGGGCAAAAGAAGTAATGGCGTCCAAGGCGCGGGTCACCCTAAGGCAGTGATTTTCAACCAGTGTGCTGCGGCACACTAGTGTGCCGTGAGAGATCGTCAGGTGTGCCGTGGGAAATTATTTAATGTCACCTAATTAACCATTGTTGGGTGTCTGTGCTGTAATAAAGTGTGGTTGATAATGTAATACTCTTCTATTCCAGTGGGTGGCAGCAGAGGCTATTAATGCCTGTAAAAACAATAGAGTTATTGCTACGCGACCGCGCTACACGCAACAGTGACCATAACAGCAAGTGACAGCAAGACGAGCAAGTGACAGTGATGGAGAAGTTTTTGAGAAGGGAAAATGCAAATGCCGAACAGGGCCCTGGACAAAATTCTGACCCAGATGAAGGCCCTAGTATGAGTGGTCGACAAAATAAAAAAGACAAGACGGTGAGCTCGAGGAAATACAGCGAAAGCTATCTTTCGTTTGGATTTACTTCCACCGGGGATGCAATGGCGCCGACTCCGCTGTGCTTGGTGTGTGGCGAGAAGCTATCCAATAGCGCCATGGTGCCAAGCAAGCTTAAGCGCCATCTCCAAACTAAACACCCTTCCGTTCAAAATAAGCCGATGGACTATTTTGTACGCTTACGTACAAACAATGAGAAACAGGCAACTTTTTTGAGAAAAAACACAAAGGTAAACAAGAGAGCCCTCAAAGCTAACTACCTTGTTGCTGAACTCGTAGCTAAATCAAAAAAGTCCCACACTGTGGCAGAAACATTAATACTGCCAGCTTGTAAAGCCATTGTAAACGAGATGCTTGGCCCTGACGCGGCCAAAGAGATAGCTAAAGTGCCTCTATCAGATAACACAATTTCCAGACGCATTGATGACATGTCTGTGGACATCGAAACTGTTGTTTTGGAAAAGATGCGCATCAGTAAGAAATTTGCCTTGCAACTTGATGAGACGACAGATATTAGTGGACATTGTCAGCTCTTGGCCAACGTGCGTTTTGTGGATGGAGACGCCATTAGAGAAAATTTCCTACTTTGCAAGGCACTGCCAGAAAAATCAACAGGAGAGGAAATATTTCGGGTCACGTCGGAATATCTTGACAAAAGCGGGCTTACGTGGGAAAACTGCAGGTGTCTGCACTGATGGAGCTGCAGCCATGGTTGGCCGTATCAAAGGCTTCGTAAGTAGGGTCAAAGAAAGAAACCCAGATATTACTGTCACGCACTGTTTTTTGCACCGTGAGGCCCTCGTTGCAAAGACCTTACCAGCAGATCTATCTCCTGTGTTGGATGATGTTGTGCGCATAGTGAACTTTGTGAAGACGCGACCTTTGAAATGTCGCTTATTTGCGTCTTTGTGTGAGGAAATGGGAGCGGAACATAAAGTCTTATTGCTCCACACGGAGGTCCGTTGGCTGTCGCGCGGCAAAGTGCTGGCCCGTGTGTATGAGCTGCGAGAGGAACTTAAAGCTTTTCTGACAAATGAGAGGTCCGATTACTCAAAGCTGCTTGCAAGTGATGAGTGGTGTGCAAAGCTGGCATACCTGGCTGATATATTTCATCATCTGAATGAACTGAACACACGGATGCAAGGCAGAAATGAAAACCTGCTTACAAGCACTGATAAAATGAACGGATTCCGTTTAAAGGTGCAGCTCTGGCAACAACATGTGCAGCGTGGCAACCTTGAGATGTTCCCACTCACTGAGAAACTGCATGATGGCAACACTGCTGCGATGTGTGAGGTGATTGGCACACATTTGAAAACTCTTGAGGAGAAGTTGTCATTTTATTTCTCTTCAGCCTTCACAGAAAGCCTTGACTGGGTTAGGGACCCATACAGCTCAGCATCCGTTGCTGGAAAGGACATGACTTTAAAGGAGCAAGAGGAACTCATTGAACTGAAACAAGATCGTGGTTTAAAGCTAAACTTTGCTGATCTTCCTTTGGACAGTTTTTGGTTATCTGTTGCCAAGGAGTTCCCCATTCTGGCCAACAAAGCTATTTTGACATTGCTCCCGTTTTCAACCACATATCTGTGTGAGCTGAGCTTCTCAAGCTTGACTGCGATAAAAACTAAAAACAGAGAGAGACTGAGAGCTGTTGAGGAAGAGCTTCGTGTGTGTCTTTCTACCATTCCTGCCAGGATATCCAATTTATGTTCATTGAAACAGGCCCAGGTTTCACACTAAGTGAGTATAAATACATTTAGAAACTATATTATTAACTATATGTATTATATGTACTGTGTTAAAATGTAATTTTGGTTGGTGGTGTGCCCCAGGATTTTGTAAATGTAAAAAATGTGCTGCGGCTCAAAAAAGGTTGAAAATCACTGCCCTAAGGAATGCCTACTGGGTGGGGGACGACATCTACGCTAATGTGGAGGGAGAACCCTATCTGGTGGATTCCGGGGCAGAAGTGTCCATGACCCGCAAGAGCCTTGACACAAGAGGACAAGAGAGGACAAGAGGCTGGCTAACGGAAAAACAGACAGAATGCCTTTTGGGATCTGGAAGGGAGTGGTGTGGCTTAAAGGTCCCTACAACCTCATAACTACCGAGATTTGAAAGACCTTAATGAACCAAAAAGATTACAAAGATCATTGAGACGTCGGTTGGACAGACTACAATCCAGGGTCGTGAAACTAGCAGCTATCCCTGGAAAGGCCTCAATAGAAAAATGGTACAAACCCGTGGACATACCAGGAGCCACAGAGCAAAAACTGAAAGAAAGTGACTTTTCCCCAGCGGGGAAGGAGAAACTGAAGCAAATCATTGCAGGGGCAACGGTCGCCAGATTCAAGAATGATTGCGGGGATCTAGGATCCAGATATGTCCATACCATCGAAGGGGGAGTACATCCACCGGTAAGGCAGTATCCCCTAAACCCAGAAGCAGTAGAAGAAATGGACAAAATAGTGAGAGAATTGAATGCATTGGATATCATTCGAGAGGAACCAAATCCAATCACTAACAGCCCCATTCAAGCCGTCAAGAAACCAGAAGCAGCAGGAGGCGGTTGGAGGCCAGTGATTAACTTCAAGGCCCTCAATCAAAGGACTGTGGCCAACCGTGCAAGCCTGATCAACCCACAAGGAGCATTAAAAACACTTCAAGTCAAGAAGTACAAATCGTGTATCGACCTGGCAAACGGGTTCTTTTCCCTAAGGCTGGCTGGCCAAACAATCTCAGGGAAAAACAGCATTTACACACAAGGGCAAAGCCTACGTGTGGCAACGCCTGCCTCAAGGGTACAAAAACTCGCCGAACGTCTTCCAAGCAGCCGTAATGGACGTCTTGAAAGATCTTGGAATAACCATCTACATCGACGATGTGTTCTTGGCAGATGACATGGAAGAAGAGCATCTTCAAAGGCTACAGCAAGTGGTGGAAAGATTGACGGAAGCAGGATTAAAACTCAACCTGAAGAAGTGTCAATTTGGACAGTTTCAGGTGAACTATCTGGGGTTCCAGGTCGCTGTAGATCTGGGACTTTCGGATGGATACCGAGAAAAGCTGAGTACCAGTACCACCTGTATAGGGGTAACTCGGGATCTGACAGATGTTACACACACAACGTTTACATCCCAGCACGAGCATGACTGCACGGAGCCGAACTGCGGAGCACCCCCAACCCCACCCTCGCGTGCGCGCGCACACACACACACACACATACATACATACACATACACACACACACACACACACACACACACACACACACACACACCCCTCTCTCCCGCCACAGCCTGTTAAGCTAAGCTAACTGGTTAACTCACAAACAACAGAATTAAAGCGGCGTGCTAACAGACTGGAGCCAGCGGAGACATGTTACATATTAACACTACACTGGGCCTCCAGGCCGAGTCAAAGTACTTTTATTCGGATTCGTTCATGTTGAGCTGACGCTAACATCTGCTCTGTGAACCCACGGGCAGACACACACAGGCTAATATTCAAACAAAAAGTCGAAGAGTGGGCTTTCTTACACTGTAAGAAATGATTCTGTGGTGATGTAGATTTGAATTAATGTATTAGGTAAAATATATTCAATATAAATGTGTTTTTGATTTTGAGGCAAATATTTAATTAAATTTTAAATAAAAATGTTTGGAATAAAATCCACCCATTGTAATTAAATAAAACATAAGCATTATGTTAATCTAATTCTAAATAGAGAATATTGAGTGAATTCAAATTAATGTAATCAGGTAAATTTTAATTGAAAAGCACTTCCTGTTTTTTTTTTTTTTTTTCTTTTTTAAATTTTGAAGGATGCGGGTTAACATTTCTGCTATCAAGGTTCCTGCGTGTTGATATTGCCTCCATACGTTTTTATGAAATTGCATAAATAAGTACATTGGGTTTAATGTTAAGGTTAGACACATTTCCAAGAGAAATACTGCAGGTTATCGCTGGAAGAGCATCTTATATTTCGAACTGCACTTGCAGTTGACTTTACTTCCTGTGTGCAGCTCGTCTTCCCGGTCAGGTAACGTAACTTCTCTCTGTTGTTTCGCTGTTTTGTTGCAACTTGCAAATGTGAAAGTAGCTTACCTAAACACACGTCAGTCTATTAACAGTGTTACATTTTAGTGCCACAATTTTATTTCTTTTCATGCATAACTCTGTTAATTTTAGCGTGGTAATGTCAGGTACACAGTGGTTAACACTTAATGTTAGCAGGAGGGGAGGAGGCTTAACATTTTACAGCTAAACAGTAGACTAAAGAAGTTTATGAAAACATCAACTCCTTTTCCTCATTAAAAATCCAAAATCACAGGGGTTGATTTTCATCTGTAGAAATGTGAAGCTGAAAAGCCCTGCTCATATCTAAAACTTTGTGTTTTCCTTAGGTGCAGCCAAATGAGAGGGCAGTGTAAAGTCTGTGGATTCAGAGCGACAACAAGGGCTGATCTTCTGCAGCATTACAGACTCCAGACTACACTGTACACTGCTACAATGTGTCGAAAGCACAAAAGTTAATTATTAATAAAAGTCTTATTTGAGTATTTGTGGAGTTCTGCACTTTCTGGACCATAGACTAGTTATTCATGAGAAAGAAGAATATTTAGATTTAATACATTGCATTGATTAAATTCAAATTAATGGGCAGATTAATGTAGATGATTATTACTCAATTATATAGCATTGATATGTAGAATTAAATTAATTTTTATTAGTACTATTTACACATTAGGGAGTTTCTCTTTTTCAAATCAACTCAATATTTTTGTTTAGGTTTTAATTAATTCTGTACTGTTTTCTATTCAAATCTACTCATATAAAATCAATAACTATTAACGGTCTCATTTAATTAATATCTACTCAATACCAAACATTGTGAAATCTAATTAATAATATTGCTTGTAATCTGTTGCCTCATTTTTATTGAGTAGATATGGTGTATCTTTTCTTACAGTGTATGACAACTCTCATTCTAAAAATTAAATTATATTGACATTACAAACAAAAGCTTTACACTTACCGAAATCGTTACTCTGAAAAAAGAAAATAGTTGAACCAACTTAATTGAATTGTTTCAATTGGTAACACCTACATGAATTAAGTTGTTTAAAATTAAATTAATAAGTTAGATTAACACAATTGATTTAAGTCATATGTACTTAATAATTCAATTGTTCTCAAATCAACATTTTGCATTAATCCAACTTAAAATTAAGGCAAGTCAACTTTTCAGTTCTTCCAACTCAATATTTTGCATAACCCAAAAGTAAAATATTCCTGTTTTCTAACCTAATACTATGGTTTAGTGTAAATTACTTTTAGCAGTAACCTTAAAATTAAATTTTAGTTTGTTTAATATAACTGAAACTACAATTTTAAGTTGGCTGAAAATATTAAAAACCTCAAAATCTGATGTTTTTTTAAATACTTTATTACATAAGTGTAATGAACAATTATGGCCACGAACACAGCTTTTGGGCCACACATTACATATCTGTCCTTTTAAAAACACATATGCACAAAATGCACAAGTAACTCTTAGTAGGACCACAAAGTTATTTTCTCAGCAAAGTGCAAAACAGTGCAACAAAGTATTACACAAATATGCAACAATATCAGTACATACATTGCTATCACAACAATGAAAAAGTGCCAAGAGTATACAGAAACTTCTTTTAGAGTTTTAAAGCACACTGTTACACACTGTCACAACAGTTTGTTGTATAACTGAACACATCAAAACTGAAATGAAACCTTTCCCTGCAAACGGAAGGAAATATGTCTGGGGAAAAAACAAACTTCTGACAAACCTGTTACAAAATCTGTGTAAAAGCATTTCAAATTGTGGTTTGAGGAATACTTGTTGAGTCTCTTCAGTGTCTCTTGGAGCATAAAAAAAAGACATCCAAAAGAGACTTCATTTTAACATGCTATATGTCCAAACACCACTGTTCTTTCACATTGTGGCACAAGGCCATTTGTTGGTCCAGGCGCAGAACACATCGTTGTGTGTTGTTACTGCGAGCTTTAAAGTTTGCTATACAGATTATGGACTTTGGGGGACACCTTGTGCTGATCAAGCTGCATGAAGATTTTTTGGAGCACTTCAAAAGTGAAGCGAAAGGGTTTTGGATAAGCTAGGTTGAGTGCATAAATCAAACCTAGAAGCAGGGCACAAGCTGAGGCAACCAAAGTCAGTTCATGCAACACGTCCACGCCCTCAATGACGATGCCAATGTCTTCAGGTGGCTCCTGCAGCCCTTCCCCCTCCTTCCGAATCACAAACACTGCAATGGTGAGCTGCTCCAGAGTCCTACAGAGGGGTACAGGACACAAGCACAAATCGTCATTAGCCTCACTTCTTACTGTGATGAAGTTCTTGGGTGTTGTACCAATATGTATTATGAGCTGGGCTATTTCTTTCCTGGCTGTCATCACACACCACAACCAGCAGATGTGTATCAATCTGACCATCTAACTGCAATCAAGAAAGATAAGATTTCCCAAAACGAGGAGAAGAGAGAAGGCACAGAGAGAAGGAGAGGGGAGGAGGAGAGAGAGAAGGAAAAGAGGGGAAGGAGAGGGAGAAGAAGAGACAAGGAGGAGAAGATGGAAGGAAAAGAGGAAAAGGAGAGGGGAGAAGAGAAGGAAAAGCAGAGAAGAGGGGAGGAGAAGAGAGGAGGCAGGGACTAAAGCGGAGACAACGAGGAGAAGAGAGAAGGCAAAGAGGGGAGAAGAAGAAGAGGAGACAAGGAGGAGAAGAGAAAAGGAAAAGAAAGGAGATGGGGAGGAAGAGAAATATGGCCATGATAACAAAATATAATGTGTCCGCAATCCAACCATGGTTCAGGTGTTAAGGCTGTTCTAACAGTTGATAGGATATTTTTTGTGTCCCTTTGACAAGATGTGCTGACATACCAACTGTTGAAACTTACAAAATATTCCTTGATCAGGTCATCTGCGTCTTCTCCCAGGAAGATGGTGAGGGCTTTCAGCACACATTCCCTCTGAAGATTAATGTCCACAGTCTAGAACAACAAACGTTGATGAATTTTACTGTTCTAAATTTCATAAGAAACAGACATCCTTACACTTATACTTGATCAGCACTGGCCTGCCCATATTAATGTATTTATGAAGGATATAGATATATTGTGACAGCCGTCTTATTTATGAGGG
The DNA here is from genome assembly GCA_028641955.1 of Protonibea diacanthus. Classification (NCBI taxonomy): domain Eukaryota; kingdom Metazoa; phylum Chordata; class Actinopteri; family Sciaenidae; genus Protonibea; species Protonibea diacanthus. The sequence goes on along the minus strand of JAATJX010003231.1, from coordinate 2,977 downwards.
GTCTTGTTTGATGGTACAGATTTACCTGGTCCAATGTGTCCATGATGTCCGCAGTCTTTTGGCGTGTTGCTCCTCCTTTGGCACGGATGACTTTGATCAGCTGACTTGAGTGCATGTCTAACTGGGCCATGACTGTCTCCTCAAGAGGAACAGCCATGAGCGTCTGGAACTCTGTATTAATCTGAAAACAAAACACAAATGACAATAGATACTGTATTATGGAAAAATGCAACTGGTCTCATCCTGTATAAACACTCAGAACACACAAAGTAACCATTTAAGCATACCTGCCAAAATATCAATACCCAAAAAGTATGTCATTAAGTTCAGTGTTATACAATCTCAACCTCATCAAGTTATGACCAATTCATGAAAGCTCACTGTAATAAATCCTGAAGCATACAGAATTTGATCACTTCAGTTCCATACTTGCCTCTTTCTGTGTGAAGAGTGCAGGCCATCTGTCCTTGAAGTCCTGAATGCTTGGTTCTTGGTTTACCACCTCATGTCGTCTGTAGGCAAACGTGTTAGCCATTTTGTCTGCGATGACTCTTTCGTTGTTCCTTATCCTGATCTCTGTCAGAAGTTCTAGTCTCACTTTTTCCAGACTGTCCAGAGTCTCACCAGTAGGAAAGGGTGGATAAAAGTTAGCTTCAGACCATTTTGGCTTCTTCACTTTTTTAGCAGGGAAAGCATCTGTAGTAGCTTTAGATTTCAGGGAGATTACACACAGCTCTGGACACCCCTGCAATTTGAGCTGAGTCCTGTAGTTTGCCATTTTGTACTTCAGTCGCTGTTTCCAACCATAGCAGCCATTGAATGAGCCAGGTTCTTTCAAACATGGGTGCTTTTTGATTAGGGCCTCTGCAGCTGCGCAGAAATGTGCTTCCTCTGGGTAGGCCTTGTAACGGTAAATTTCTTCCACTACTCTTTTCAGGATATCAGATAGCATTCGGGAGCTGACAGTCAACATTTTTTGGCTCACACGGTACTCAGTATTCCCTTTCTCTAGCTGTAGCTCTGTGTCATATGAAAATTGGGGAATTGCAAAGTCCGCTGGCCACTGTTGTGTTCGAGATGACACAGACTCAGGGGATGAGAGGATAATTGTGTCATTTGATGCCAATGAAGCACCGTCATCACACTCAAATGAAAGAGACAGAGATGAAGTGGACTGAGAGTCACTGATCAAAGGTGGATTTGTTTGCTGGTGGATCACCTTGATTGTCCCCAAATCCTTAAGTTCAGTGGTAGAATTCAGATTGAAGAAGTCATTGCCAAAATCATGGTCCATGAATTGTAGTCTGAGGTTACCCTGTAACCCAAAGGTAGTCTTTATCACACTGAGAAGGTCATCTAGTGACTCTGGGATGCCATTTGGAAGAGTCAGTTTTGGAGGAGAACAATAAGGAAGAGCAGAGAGAAGGCAAAGAGAGGAGAAGGAGAGGGGAGGAGGGGAAGAGGAGACGAGAAGAGAGAAGGCAAAGAGAGGAGAAGGAGATGGGAGGAGAAGAGGGGAGACAACAAGGAGAAGAGAGAAGGCAAAGAGAAGAAGAGGGGAGGAGAAGAAGAGAGGTCGAGGAGAAGACAGGAGGCGAGGAGAGCATGGTAGACAAGGAGGAGAAGAAGAGAAAATACATCTACAATCACATTCAGAGGCCTCACCCTTTAAACATGGACATATCTTTTCAAAGTGACAAGACGCATCCCTCTAATTTTGTAGTCTGCCAGTGGGTAAGTATCATGTAGTTCTTGTGGCTCAACAAGTTCCACTTCCTTGCTTGGTGATGTTTTGAGATCAAAAGCTCTGTAGTGTTCCATATACCATCCACTAAGCTTTTTCACAATGAAGATTAGTTTGTCCTGCAGTATCACCATTTGGATGATTTCACCAAACTCTGGCAGTCCTCCCAGTGAGCCGTGGATCAAGATCATCCCACACTTGTTTAGTCCATTATATGCTACACTTTTAGCCAAGCACACATTGTCCATATCTGGAGACTTCTGTCTCAGTGCATTTGAGATGTCCTTGTTAAGAACATCAATGTGAACAGTGGAAACATTTGTTACTTCCAATGGAGGTTTGGTAACGCTACTGGCATGCAAATGATGTGCAATCTGATACTGATGTCTCTGTGAAAGGGAAAGAAGCACATTTTTGAAGCATCTGATATTCCTCGCAACTCTTTTAAAAAAGCTATGCTTTACTTCAAAACGCATAGTCCATAGGGCAACTAGTGGCCCAAACTTACGGATCAAGTATGGATAATGTTCCAAGAAATGGTGCTTTGGTTTCAGGTCACAGTCTGGGAAAACCTCTTGAAACCTAATTCTGTGCTCAGAGATCTTAAAACCAAGATATGCAATGGAGTCCTCGGTATGAACAGGACTGACAACGAGATCAACAATGTCCTTCATGTCTGTTAAGATCTGCCAAGCAGGCTCCTCACAGGGAACACTCTGCCCAATGAACAAAGGCAAAAATCTGATTAGACTCCAGTTCTCATGTGCATTTCCCCCAACAGTTTTTTTGGATGCAAAATTGAGAGCCACAGGATGAGGTCGATTTGTTTTGTCAGCCCGCTTAAAGTCGAAAGATAATATTGCTTCATTCAATGTACATAATGTGAAATACTTTTTTTTGATTAACAAACTGAGGCAAAGTGCAAGTTCAAAAGGAACAATTCCTTCAAAAAGATCATGTACAATGTCTGGTGGAAACCCAGTGGTAACATGAAAATATGAGAGGTGCTTCGACAAAATGCACTTTGATTTCACACCATAATAACTGGGCAATTTGTTTTCCTCAAGGATTCATAAATGATCTGCATGAATGTCTTTGGTTCTCAAAGTAAAGACTTCACTTCTGACCTCTTTAGTCTGGAACTCTGATCTTTCTGCAGTGCAAAATCTACATACGCATGTCCCTGAGAAATTTTCAACAAATCCAGCAATACTGTGTGCACCAAGGTTGTCA
>JAATJX010003226.1:0-12877 GCA_028641955.1 Protonibea diacanthus | reverse complement strand
CCCCCCCCATCCCCTCACCTCCCTCATCATCCACCTGTCGGGCCCCTTTGGGGGGGCCCCCCCCATCAGGCAGCAGGTGCGATGCCAGGCTACAGACACTCTGCCAGGCACTGGTTGTGGCGTCTCCTGTCGCCGTTCCGCTCCCGCCAGGAGCGAGTGGTGCTGGCCCGCAGCGAGAGCATGCCGGGGGAGCAGGTGCTGAAGATCACAGTCACAGAGACTACAGTGATCGAGACAGAGTCAGGGGCGTGGAATTGGCGCTCCATGATCTACCTGGCTCTCTGGTATTTCTTCAGCTTCTGCACCTTGTTCCTCAACAAATACATCCTGTCCCTGCTGGAGGGTGAGCCCAGCATGCTGGGTAAATATTAATATTATCATGATTAAACAAGGCTTTAAACTTCATTTTCTTTGTGATCATTGGATCCTGCTGGTGGTTTGGCAGGTTTCACGCTGCTGGTGCATTCAGCGATACAATACTCAGGATATACATTTTAGCCTTTTGTCAAATAATATATGTCACACACATTTGCAACAGGAATATTTGGTCAATTTGACATTAATGCTGACGGTGTTTGTGGTTGAAGCTCTGTTTTGTTGTCTTCCCCAGGTGCTGTTCAGATGCTCTCCACCACTGTCATAGGCTGCTTAAAGATGTTTGTGCCTTGTTGCCTGTACCAGCACAAGTCCAGAACCGAGTACCCGCCTAACTTCATCATGATCATGCTATTTGTTGGAGTCATGAGGTGGGTCAACCCTTTATGATATCTTACACACGTTAAACACGCATTTTTAAGGCTGCCCTTGTGTTTTTCTGGTGCAACCCAATTTAGTAAATTGCCAATTCATTTCTGAATGAGTAATACAGACTTATTAATGGATTTACAAATACTGACACAAACTTGTTTCTCTAAAAGTTAGATATTGATGTCCTCCTTGTCTCCATTTGTCAGGTTCACCACAGTGGTTCTGGGCTTGGTGAGCCTGAAAAATGTAGCAGTATCTTTTGCAGAGACAGTAAAGAGCTCAGCACCCATCTTCACTGTCATCATGTCCAGGTTGATCCTCGGGGAGTACACAGGTAGAGGACACGCTGATATCTGCCTATATGAGTGTAAAATTTCATGTTATGAGGGGTTGTTTCCGCAGACAACGTGAGAGTACTCGCACAGAGTTCCAGAAAGTCCTAGCTTAGGAGTGAAGAATCTCAACAAGAGCAACTCTGACCTGGCCATAAAATGGACAGTCAAATCATCTGAATAAATCAATGATAAGGCATACTTTAGAAGCCTATTCACATGCTGACGGTCAAACATTATCACTTATCTGTAGCGTTTCAGGAATTTGCTGTTCAGTGCTTGGAGAATATTTCTCTACCTCTTTGTCTTTCTGACATTTTGAACCCTGCTTCAAATGTCACAAAGCAGATGTGCTGCGTTAACTTGATAAATGTGTTCATTGAAAGACAGGCGAGCTCTCTTTTTATTTCAGTCACTGTTGCAAAGCTCTTCTGTTACATAATACCCCCATTAGTCAATTGGCATTAAAGTGGAAACATGGAGTTAGACAGTTGTAGTGAAAGACAATGTTTTTTGTGGCAAATGGTGGCATGACTCCTTTCATTCATACGTGCACTGTTTGTTTTGCTATCTCCAGGGCTGTGGGTGAACCTCTCCCTTTTCCCCGTCATGGCCGGCCTGGCCCTCTGCACAGCCACGGAGATCAGCTTCAACATGCTCGGCTTCTCCGCCGCTCTCTCCACCAACATCATGGACTGGTACTGAAACACTCAGTGTAGCTCTCCTCAACCGCAGTGTGATGCTTTGTTTAACTCTTTGTCTCTGATCTCAGTTTGCAGAACGTGTTCTCCAAAAAACTGCTAAGTGGGGACACATATAAGTTCAGGTAAAAAGAAAACAAACAAAAAAAAACAGTTCCTCCTATTTCTACCTGTAAAATGACATTTTTCGATGCAAGCAAACATTTGTTCTGTAAACTCTGTCGTCTTATTTCAGCCCTCCTGAACTGCAGTTTTATACCAGTGCAGCAGGAATCATCATGCTAATCCCTGCCTGGGTGTTCCTCTTGGTAGGTCAACAAATAATTGCTTCTGTTATTATTGTTTTTATTTATTAATCTAGTGAGTTATGCAGTGTCATATTCCTGTCAGATGTTGGATAGGATGTTGGCAATGTTGGCATAGGACATCAACAGACAGTATATCCAAATGAACATCTTTGGATCTTTAAAGACCCAGAGGTCCTGTATACAAAAAATACAGTCCCATGCCCTTTATTGTTAATGCTAGCCAACACGCATTCATATGATGCAATTTCTGACATAAATTCTATCCTGTACTCTTCCGTAATCTGAGGGTCATTCGAGCAACTGTGACCACCCTTGTGATTAATTCACAATACATCACGTGGCAGCACTGTCAGTCAGGACTGAGGATGTCGATGCTGATGGTTGTTTTGCTCGGTCTCCGTGTTTTCCAGGACATCCCAGTCATCGGGAAGAGTGGACGGAGCTTCATCGTCAGTCAAGACATTATCCTGTTGCTGCTTTTTGACGGCGCCCTGTTCCACCTGCAGAGTGTGACTGCTTACGCGCTCATGGGACGGATTTCCCCTGTTACCTTCAGGTAGGGGAGACAAGGGACAAAACCCTTTTATAACATGGCTATTAATCTGTAATGAAACTGCTGAACACGCTATAATGTCTGCTTACTAGCTGCAGGTTTTGGTTTTCTAATGTTAAACATAGTTATGCAAATTATTGGCAACTTTATTAGGTACAACTGTCTTGTGCTGATACCTTTTATATCACTCGTACAGCAGAGCTCTTGGTTTTGCTACAGTATTGCTGTATTATTATTTGTTTCTTTGTTTATTGTTCACCCAACTAGTACATATGGTAATCTCAGCATTCACGTTCACCTTTGCACATGCCAACTTCATATGCAGGATGTCTTTTTTTTTTTTTTTCTTTTCTTTTCTTTAACACGTATACCTTGAAGTGGAACACCATGCCGGTGTTCTGTTCTTCATTCAGCCAGCTTAGCCTCGAGTAATGTAACATAACTCCACGTGTCCTTTTTCCATTCTTACTGTCTGGCTACGGGCAAACAAGGGGCGACAGGTTAAACTTGTTCATAGTATTTTGGGTTAAAAAAAAAAGGTGAGGTCTGAGTATGGTACATTTTAACAGTTTAAAAAGGTTTGACCAACATAATACAGAAACAAGAAAACACACTGTCTTCAGTGAATCGGTACAATTCTTCTCACAGCTTAACATTGTTCTGCTTCATCTCTTTCCCACTTTTCCAACCATTCATCCTTTTTTCAGCTTTTGTCTAATTATTCATACTTTAGGTCACAAATGGTCAGACAGTCCCAACTGTAGAATTTGTGTATTCCCATGTATAAAGCCAATTGGCTCACTATAGTGTACATTTATATATCTGTGTATATAAAGAGAGAGATTTTTAAAAAATATATTTTAATGTGGCTAAAACGTGTTTTACTTTGCTTTACCTCCCTGCCATGACTTTTGCCTGTCTCTAAACTGGGAGAGTACTGACCTAAAAAAAAATCCAGAAAAACCTGAAAATCTGCTCTTGTATAAAAAGTATGAATAATGTGACCAAGTCAGCTTTGTGAAAGTTTGAACTATATTTTTAGCTGTAAGTATGAATACGCAGATAAGTGTGAAAATGTGTCTATTTGGAACATTCATTAGAATTAAGGGGGAATCCCTGAAAACAAGGAATATTTCGGAAAGTATGAATGAGAAAAGTAATCTCCTACTTGAGCTGAATATTTTTATGATGTTTATATGTTGAAAAATTGAAGGATTTAAGTTTTGTATGTGGCAACATATAAATACTAAATAATAGCCGCTAGTAGCCGCTAAGTGTTTGCTGGTAAATGAACTGGGTCATTGCTGTTGTGTGTGAAAGCAGCTAGAATAACCAGTTTGTTAAACATGTTTCTGTATCAACCCCCCATGTCTTTCAGTGTTGCCAGTACTGTCAAACACGCCTTGTCTGTTTGGCTGAGCATCCTCGTGTTCAGTAACCAGATTACCATCCTCAGCGCCATTGGCACTGTCCTCGTGTTCATCGGGGTCTTCTTGTATAACAAGGCCAGGCAGATCCAAAGGGCAACCTTGCAGGCCATGGCTGCTGAGCAGAACCATAAACCACTACTGCATGACTTGCAGGACTTCCAAGCAGGACCTCAGTCTCATTGAGAACTCAGCACCTAGGACTAAAATGCTGCCTGAAATAGGATCAAGGTGTCAACAAGATTCTGTTTGCTTACCTGTGGCTGTTGAGACGGGATGTCAGGATATTGGTTTGTTGCACACATTCCGGGTTAAAGGTCCAGTGTGTCAGATTTAGAGGGCTCTTTTTACAGACTATGGCATAAATGGAATATAATATGCATAACTATGTCTTCATTAGTGTATAATCACCTGTGTCATCTTGCATTATGTTTCTACAGTAGCCCAGAAAAGACACACTCAACACTGGTTGTAGAGAGGGCCTTTAGCGTTTCTCTGCCACCATAGTTTCTCCTTCATGTTTGGAATAAGAGGGCGAGTGGAGGGGGTTGCAATCTGTAACTGCACCACTAACTCCTACACACTTGACCTTTTTAAAGAGAACTCACTCATGTTTCTGCTTTTTAGGTTCCACTTGGTTTGACTCTTGTGTCTCAAAGCCTAGAAGTAAACTTGGTAAAGGTCAGTGTCTCTTTGACGAAGCCATCACTCTTCCTGTGAAAGAGTATTTACAGTATTTCTTTGTCCTCACCTGAATACGTACTTAAACTTTTATCATCGTTGGTCTTGGCTTTGTCTAATATCAGTCAGTAAAAGGAGAAGCTCAGGGTGTCCTTCATCTTTTTGAAGGAAGTCTCTTCTGTAAGCTTTTTGTCTTACATTTGCATTCCAGAGTGTGCTGGTTTATCTCTCATCTGTGGTACAACAGCTGCTGAATGTATGCTATTGTGAATATCTGTAAAGCATTGAACCTGTAAGATTTTAATTTTGTGTTGCTGTAATCCATACTGTATCATACCATGTAAAATGTATCTCAATTGCATCTGAATATAAGATGTGAATAAGGCACCAGTGCCTGAGGTGGGAGGCCTTTTGGAGGCCTCGTCCAGCCAAAGCATAGGTTGGCTGTTGGGCACATTTTTTTTTTTTTTTTTTTAAACAATGCGTGAAACATTTGAAAACCACATACTGCATTCTAGGAATGCTCATCGTCTCTTGTGGGTGTATATGTGTATATATATACATATGTGTATGTATATACAGGGTTTATGTACCTGCATTTTGTAAACTGACTGCATGCTGGGATAGCAGCCCTGGCAAACCTGAACAGGAAAGAGATGTCTAGAGAATTAAAGAATTTATCAGCTGCTGTATATTACACATTCATGATCTTCAAGAAATGATTACAACTTACGTTTTTATGGTTTGATTTATGGTTTTATTTTCATAGCTCGGTCCAACAGTCAGACGTTCAGACAGGTTTTAAACAGTTGTGATAATTTGTAAAATGAACACACAGACTGTCTAAACAGCGTACAAACCAACTTCCTGGCTCAGCTTTGACCTGCTGCACTGACTTGCACTTTGAGGGGTGACGAGAGTTTTACCCCCAAATGAAGTGGCAGCTTGCTTTATGTCGCTGTCTGATGGTCTGACTGTTTATGGTTCTTGCTCTGTTGGATCTAATTTTTTTTTTTTTTTTTAGCAATGTTCCAGGATCTCAGGTGATTGCAGTGTTATCACAAACAACTGAACCAAAGGGCCTAACAACGAAAATAAAACCCAGCTTGTAATAAACCAGAGGTTATTATTTCCATTAAACAAAAAAAAAGCCCTGTTAATTTATACTAGTGGGATTCAATGTAAAACCTATGTCACTGGCATCTCTGTGAGCCATCCTGTGGCTGTTGCTACTTTTAAACACACATCAATATTTCATGATTAAGTTTGAGCTGCGATAAATTCACATTCTGTCTCATTTGAGCTCCTGCGCTGAATGTGACATTTTCTTCCACAGATGCCTTTCTGTCACAGTAACAAATCAGTGCCATGTTATCAGCTGCATGGTGCCAATAATCCAAACCCACTCTGACTTTAATCATATTGTTTCAGTGATACTGCCTCTTGTCTCATCAAGTCCAAGACTCTGTCCCAACATTCCTGTGGGCAGTGACTGACAAAGTCCATCAGGTGTCTGATAGGACTAATCCGTGTTAATCATTAGTCTCACTGTTGGGTTGTTTGATGTTTTTTCTTTTTTTATTATAATCATTTTAATAATACTCTACTTCTGCTGCAGGTTATTGTGCCTCAAGAAACTTTTTTTCTTTTTGGATCTGTTTTGTTTGATCATAAGGGTTGACTGACTTGAACATACATATATTTTAATTTAAGTTGCAAACATATTCATTTTACATGATTATTTCCTGTCATTGTTTGAGGATTTGTTCTCGCTGAAGTGCTTATTAAAACCACAGGTGGGCTTAATATTGATTTCCTACATATCTTTCTTTAATTTTCCATATTAAGCCTGGAATGGTGCATCAAGAGGCAAGTTCAAATGTGCACATCAGCAGCTTTTTTTCTGTATCTGGACCATTACAAGTAGGACAGAACTGTATGTTTGGGAATGTGCAAATCAAAGATGTAAAATATTCACTCATGTGACTCTTTAGTGAGGATGTGATTATGTTTGATGGACATTGTGCAGCAAATAAAAGTATTTTCTCTTCACACATTGTGTGTGTATTTTTTTTATTTTGAGTGTTCAGGCTGTATTGACAGCAGGCTCATGTTGCATAATATACTGTACTTTCAGCAGCCACTTCATTAGGTGAACTGTAACAGCAACAGCTGTGATATAAATCCTACTTTAATAATAGTAATTATTCTACTTTTTGGTCATCACTGAGGACACAGTGCGTGGTGATGTACTGGACTGCATTTTGAAAGGTGTTTCTATTACGGCCCTCTCATGTATGTAAATGGAGTGGCCAAAATAGCTCTCATTTTACTGCAGTCCAGTTCAACACTACAGCAAACTACAATGCCAATTATTATGACTACATATTCTTAAACCTGCAATGATTTTTGGGCCACACACAGACAGCTCGACAAGCTCTAAACACAGCAGACATGCATATCCCCTTTAAAAAGACCATATTGCAAACAAACAGCATTTTTAGAAACAATGCTGATGACCGCTGTGATAGAGCTGTGGGTTGTGAAACTAGAATGGTCATATGCAAGGTGCCAAAAAAACTCCATAGCTGAAGGTAAATGCAGTCAGGTGAAAGTTTTCTCTGAATTTCTTTTCTTTTTCTTTCTTTTCTTTTTTTGTTTTGACCTATTGTTGATGTAAAAAATGTTGATTATAGAAGCTTTATCTCCAGGTCCACCCAATCACAGCCTGACCTTTAAGAGCAGGACAGGTATTACAACAGAGATGCAAAAGGTGCCAGAGTGAGAACAGAGTAGACAGCTAAGGTAACAGCTAAGGTAACGTGCAGGCTGATCTTTACCCTGTTATTAATGGCAAAGGTCGCACAGAGTAATGCTCCACCTATTCATATACACACGACTTTGTTGAAACTTGTTTCTAGAATGACCTGATAGACCTGTCATGTATAATGAAATTAACTATAGTTGTTGTATTGTTTATTTATCAGGAAGTCACTTTGACTTTGTGTGCGCAGTTTGCAAAAAAAAAAATCTGTTGTGAAAAACATGACAAAGTTCTAAATTTTTTAGTTCTAAAATTCAGATTTCCAGTAAACAAAAAGCTTAACCCTCATGATCCTCCATCAAAGCAGTTTAAATCACAGAAGACTCAGCTAGAGCTGAATGTGAACATTATCATCACTTATCTTTAAATCAAGTGTTCAGGTTTTGATGGTAGCTGGATCAGATTTGACCTATTCCACATAGTAAAAAGTTAGTACTTCAGGCTGATCATCTTGAAAAAAGATGTCTAAAAACTTAAGACTGTTTCAACTGGTAATGTTAAGAACTCCGGGGAATATCCGACCTGCAGTCAATTTGTGTATGCACAGTAAAATCTCCACACCATGGGAAATGACTCTGCTCACTGTCAGGAGTGAGGTGGTGGACTGAAAAATCCCATCAGACTCTCGTAAGTGAGGAAGGTGATGGCGTTGACAGGGAAAGCCCTCAGGCTGTTCAGTAGGAGGCCTTTGAAAAGGACCCTCAGTCCCTCCTCTCTGATGCTCACTCTCATGCAGTGGAGGACCCCATTGTACTCTCGGCCGCCAGCTCCTGACATCTGAAGCCGGGCTTTTATTACATCCATGGGTGTGGCAAAGGCCCAAGTCACTATGCCTGCCGATCCACCTGCTATCAGTATAGCAAATGTACCTGAAGGCAGAGAAGTTCAAAGCATAATGTAAATCTTTCTAGATTAAAACAAACCTGCACATATGCACACAACATTTCATCCGTTATTTTTGACCTTCACACACAATATTTATCGACGGGTGCCTCTGAAACTGACCTGGTTGTTTGCCGGTCTCAGTCAGAGCCTTTAGAATGGCCTCATAAGGCAAGAAGTAAAGTCCATAGCAGGGTACGTCCCTCAGGGCGAGAGCCAGTCCACCTCTGAACAGACCCCTGGGTCCCTCCCCCTTCAGGATGACGGCGACACAATGGGTGGGTCCACGGTACCGTTCAGCAGTGGTTTGACCCTGCAGACGCACCTTCACCAGGTCAATGGGTGCACAAACAAGCACCTGAAAGCAGATGGTTGAAGGGTCAGTCTACCCAAATTAGGTTAGTGATTTTTTTTAGTCAGATTTTTTAATGGCATAGAGCTTTCAGAAACACAACAACAAAATGTCGACAAATTCCATGAAAAGAGAAAAAAACAACAACAGAAACTTTCAACAAAACTTCCTTTCTCTTTGCTCAGGTAAAGTAAAAGTTGCTCAGTTGGTAGAACAGCTGCCCCATGTACAAAGGCTCAGTCCTTGCTGCGGCAGCCAGGATTCAAATCCGAACTGTGGCTCTTTCCTGCATGTCATTCCCCATCTCTCTCTCCCCACATTCCTGTCACTCTTCAGCTGTCTCTATCAAAAAAAGCTTGAAAAAAAAGTTGCTCTCAGAAGCTTTGAGAATAAGAGGAAATTGGTTGAAAGCCTCCTGGTGTAAATTAAATGCTGTGTGTGTGGTTTCCCACAGGAGTGCAGTGGGTGGACCACGGGCGCTCCGGGGTTAAGTCTGGTATTTATGGTTCTCTCAGAAGGATTTCTAATGAGTTTCATCCATCACAATTGGTTCAAAATTTCCTCTTGGTACTTCTTGGACAGTTGGAGTATAAGTATCCTACTTCAACATTACAGCCTTTACTTGGGTGCAAGCATGAGGATGCACCATAAATATCCACATTTACATGGGTGATTGCCACCCTTTTGGTTTTTATGAACCCTGGGCCTCCCCTCTGACACCAACTCAGGACAAACACATTCTTACCTCCATTCTGACTTTTGTTCTGTGGGATGTAATGAACACTGAAACCACTAGGGGTCAGAAGTACTTCACACTTTTTATCTTCATCTGACCTCTTCTTGGAGTTCTTTCTCTTCACAAGCCTTATAGCAGGTGCACACATGCTGCACAAAATAAAAAAATATTTCACGATACCTCTGTGAATGACGAGGTTTCACACCCTGAGAATGCCATCCTAAAAGCCATTATATGGCCCTGCAAGGTGTTCCAGGTGTTTCTCGAGATAAATGTCAGGCGTTCTTACCTGCATCAGTCCTGAGAAGCAGCCGGCAGTGAAGACCTGTGCAGAAGAGGCTGCTTTGCCTTGGCTACGGTCATTGCGCTGAGACTGAGTCAGGAAATCTAAGGCATTACTGTAAGAGCCAAAGACAACAGAGTTGATGATTCCTGTGGTCATCACTGGAAATGCCATGCCCTTGAAGAATCCATGGAGCTGATATAATAAAGGCATAATAAACAGATCAATAAGCATGCATTGATACTTTCTGTCACGTGTTCATGCAGTAGTAGTATTTGTAGTGAAACTTAAGAGAATAAATCACCTACTCCTTCGTGAGCGTATGTTTTAGCCACACAGTGAAATATCCCTTTATACACAGACTGGGCCTGCAGGCGCACCTACAAATGAAACATGAGGTGTTAGAAAAAGCTAGTTTAATACATCGACTCATGTTTATGGGTTTCAGTGTGTCACACAACCTTCACGGTGTCTAATGGATGTCCAAATGCCAATCCCACAGAGCCTGCAATAACCAAGAAAATGTTATTTCGCCATATAGATGTGCACAAATACTATATACTATATGCTATACTAAGATGTTTTTATTTTGTAGTTGTTTTTTTTACCTGAAATACACCCAGCTATAAATTCCAAGAAAGGCATGGCTCTCAGAATTATACGCCCTGCAGAGAAGACCAAAATGTTTAAAGTGTTATAAAGATAAAGCCTGAGCTGAGGATGCACATTGACAGCTGTAAAAGCTACAAAGTAAATCGACAGCCAAGGCTGGTTAATATATGACTGACAGTTGTACAAGTGTATTATAAAGACATTATTTGTTTACATCTCCTATAGGCAAAATAGAATTTTTTCCAGATGTTCCGGTAATAACAACAGATTACTCTATGTTAATTCATAGTATGGAACAAGGCTTCTCAAATCACAGCAGCCATTTTGCCATGAAATAGTAGGTAAGCACAGGTGTTACCAATGATACTAATTAAGGGTCAGGTCCATTCAGCTCAAACAGAGTCAGGGTGATGCACTGGTGCCTGTTGACTGACTGGAAAATCTCTGTTGCACTAAATGGAACCCAACCTTAATTAGCACCACTGGTACCAGCTGTGTCGACCCTACTGTTTCATGGCATGCTGTGAAAAAGGTCTACTGTGGAACTTCTCTGTCAAAACCTGTGTGCTTCTTTTACTGCTGACAATATGGCTGCAGTTTGTTGTCTAGCTTTGGAGTTTACCCTAAGCCTGGTGGCACAGAGGCACTCTCATTATTGTAATGTCCGAATTGCATATCCATATATTTGAATTGCACCGGGAGGAAGCCTTGATTTGTTCCATCCAATTAAAGCAAAGCAATTTAAACTGCAGGAGACTGTGCCATGTTAAGCGTTAGGACATGTTCTGTACACGTAAATTGTCGTAAAATATGTCTGTGCATGTCTTTACAGCATGATGCCAAACTGCTGTTGAATAATAAAAACGTAAAACACAAACGTTTACTTTACACAAGTACTCTGCTGCGGAGTATTTTTTCCACATCTCCTTCTCTGGCTTCACTTTAGTGTCCAACGTTAACCCGTCCAGCATTAGCTTCAAACACAGCTAGCTGCACACTCCGTGCTACCAATTTAAGCAAGATAACATAGCATGTCATACGACGCATTACAGCACGCAAAACCTACCTTTTGTAAGAGTCACCTCATTGTGTGAACAGCTCCAGGGTGACGTTTCCTATTGTGTGGACCTAGCACTTTTACTGACTGCACTAAACTTCATCTGGCAGAGAGCCCGCCTCAATCCTGCCTAACAACGCCCCTTAGCTGTGCTGAGCCTCCCTGTAAACCCCTGCCTGTTGTTCATTTTCTTATTTTATTACATCAGCCGCCACTTCATTGACTCATCTGACATCCTGCTGTTCAGAAGCTGTCAGGCACAACACATCTACATCAACATCAGATGAACAGAGAATTGCATCTCTCTCCATATGTAGTCTTTGAGATTTTAAGAGACAGTTGTTTAATCTGTAAAGCAATAGTGAATTCGTCACTATCCCCTGACCTACAATTGTAATGTCCTTAAATCTGTTCAGGAGCTTTTTGCAAATGTTTCCACCTTACTGAGATGAAATTTGGGGCAAAACGCGACCACTTAAAAAAAAACTCTCTGTGAATCTTTAACTCTCTTATCAGTCATGCCAGTATCACTTCTTTCAGCATTATAATTATAATCATTATTATAATTAGCATTATGAACTTTTAGAAGTTAAGCACCCAAGAAAGCATAATTAACAATAGGCTACAGGGAAATAAAACATTTTAAAAGTCCCACACATACAACCAAGCTGTTCATTTGTTGATAAGGATATGTTAGTGGGTTTTGAGATTGTGTTGCCCATGGCTTGAGAAAAGTCTGCTATTCACATGGGAGACTAGTTAGTACAATCAGGACAGTGGAGCTCTACTCAGTCTCCTAGGGTGCACTTAACCCATATAACGTTATCCAGGGATGAGTTGTGGTGTCACTCCACAGCATCTAGTGCTCTCCCTTGGATTTTGATTATACATGGCTGTCATGGATCTGCTGGTGAATATAAAACTAAATCCACCACAGGGTGACATTTTGTTGTACAGCAAATGAGAAAAACAAATGAGACACTGTAGTCAAATTCAACAATGAAATCAAGTCTCATGCAGACTCAGAGGTGTCAGAGAGCTGGTGTGCAACCCACAACTTGAGGGCTGAGCAGGAAGCTCTCCGTCAAAAGACGGCAGAGGAGATCGCTGTCCTGCAGCAAAATGCCCTTGAGAAGGAAGAGATTTTTGGGAGAGGAGCTGAAAACTCAGCTCAGTGTTCAGATCTCACTCAACCTGAAGCTCTCCACTAAGCTCAAGGCTGAGGCCCAAAATATCACAAAATGTGACAAATGTAAGGATGAAGTGACTTTTGTTGTTCTGACTCTACCTGTTGACTCAACCGTCTGTTGTCAAGTAAATGTAGGCGTGATGAGGTTTAAAAAGCCTTGAACCTTTTCTGGATTCCAAACTTTTAGGTCTGT
>JAATJX010003225.1:0-13615 GCA_028641955.1 Protonibea diacanthus | reverse complement strand
AGCCGGGTGGATAGTAAAGAGTGTGCTCTTTCAGGCACACTCAATAAGAATAAGAATAAGCCGGGTGGATAGTACAGAGTGTGCTCTTTCAGACACACTCAATAATAATAAGAAGAAAAATAAGAACAAGCCGGGTGGATAGTAAAGAGTGTGCGCTTTCAGGCACACTCGATAATAATAAGAATAAGCCGGGTGGATAGTAAAGAGTGTGCTCTTTCAGGCACACTCAATAATAATAATAATAAGAAGAAGAAGAAGAATAAGCCGGGTGGATAGTAAAGAGTGTGCTCTTTCAGGCACACTCAATAATAAGAAGAAGAATAAGCCGGGTGGATAGTAAAGAGTCTGCTCTTTCAGGCACACTCAATAATAATAATAATAATAAGAAGAATCAGCCGGGTGGATAGTAAAGAGTGTGCTCTTTTAAACATGTCCCTGTTTGCGATCATACTTTGGGTATGGTATCCCTCTCTTTTTAATTCAATATCTTTCCACCTTGCCTGGGATCACACCAATACACCAAAGGTCAAGTATGGGCGGCATAATAATATTCTAAGAGGTTTGGTAGGGCTAACTCGCCTTTGTCTTTGGGAATCTGAAGAGTTGCGTATTTTATCCTTGGCCTTATCCCTCCCCAGATGAAACGTGAGATTTTTTTGTTCCATTCTTTGAATTGTGATGTGGGAATTTCTGTTGGTAATGATTGAAATAAATAAAAAATCCTCGGTAAAACATTTATCTTTTTGATTTCTATTCTGGAACTAAAATCCAATGTTAGCGCCAACCATCTTTCCATATCTTTTTGAATTTCTTGATTCAGAGTCCCATAATTAATTTTGTAAAGTTTTGTTAAGTTTCTACTAATATTTGCTTTCCATTTGAATTTATGTTTGTTGAGTGGCTTGGGGTGGGGAATAAATTATGGGTAATACCTGTGTTTTTGTAAGTAATAAAATGAATCCAGTCTTTCCATAAGTCTTGGAAGACAGACATCTGGTTGTTTTAGACTGATCATAACATCATCTGCAAATAGTCCGATTTTATGTTCTGTGCCCTTTACCTCTATCCCTGTTATACCTTCGTCTTGTCTTATTGTCTGGGCCAGAGGCTCTATGGAAATTGCAAAGAGAGTTGGCGATAAGCAACAGCCCTGTCTAGTAGATCTTTCCAGTTTGAACCAGTTAGAGAGACTGCCATTTATTTTAATTCTAGCCTTCGGGTCTTGATAAAGTGTTTTAATGATGTTAACTGAGTCTGTATTAAAGCCGAATCTTTCTAGAGTAAGATATAAATAATTTCCATCTGACGCTATCAAAAGCTTTTTTCTGCATCTAAACTGAGCAGCAGTGCACTTTCTCCCTTTTTTTTTGTACTTCTTCAATCATATGTACAGTCCTCCTTATATTATCTTGTGTTTGGCGTCCTTTGATAAAGCCACATTGATCTTTTTTAATTAATTCTGTTATAAAAGTTTCGAGCCTCTTAGCTAGGATGATTGTATATATCTTATAATCACAATTTAATATTGATATAGGCCTATAATTTTCACAGAATTCCTTATCTTTCCCCTCCTTGAGAATCACTGTAATCATGGCTTCTTTCCAAGAGCATACATTTTTTTTTAAGGTTTCGTTGAATGCTGCTAATAACATTGGACCCAATTCCTTTTTAAACATTTTGTACCATTCAGTGTCACCCCCCAGGGCTTTATTTGATTTTAACTTATTAACGGCTTCTTCCAGTTCCTTTGCTGTGATACATGAATTTAAACTTTCATTTTGTTTCTCTCCTATTGTTGGTAGATCTAATGTACTTAAAAAGTTTCTTATTACTTCCTCGTCCGCTGAGTGCGGTTGTGTATACAGCTTTTTGTAGTACTTTTCAAAAACTTTTTCGATTTTTCCTGGTTCAAATTCTAGTGAACTGGTTGTGGGATCTCTGATTTTATGGATTGTATCCATGAGTTACTGTTTCCTTATTCGCCTAGCTAGTAATTTTGTAGCTTTGGGGCCTGATTCGTAATAAGTCTGCTTTAGAATTCTAGATTTCTTTTCCACTTTGTCTCCTAGTATCTCATTCACTTTTGTCCTCACTTCTTTGATCTGTTGAAGTAAACCTGCATAATTCGAGTCTATATGTTGTTGCTCTAATTTTTTAAGCTCTTCAATCTTCATCTGATATAATTTCAATCTAGCTTTCTTATTGTATGCTGCTCGAGATATTAGTTTTCCCCGCATAACTGCTTTCATGGCATCCCATAGAATAGTAAAATCTACCTCCCCATTATCTTTCTCTTCCCTGTCTGTATTTATTTCTGTTTTGATCTCCTCAACAAATCCTGGATTATTTAGTACACCAACATTCATTCTCCATACTGTATTCCTTTTCCTGCTGTTCATACTCAGTGTCAAGTGGAGAATACAATGATCTGACAGGTCTGCTGCTCCAATCTTACACTCTTCTATTCTAAATCTATCTGCTGTATTCATGAAAAAATAATCTATCCTTGTATAGAGTGGGGAGCTGAGTAGTACATGAAGTCCCTTTCGAATGGATGTAGTTCCCTCCAGACATCTGAGATTCCCAGCTCTGTTAATACAGTATTTAAGTATCGGGACACTTGAATTTTGCTACTTTTCTTTGTACTAGTTGTGTCCAAATCCTGATTCATATTGTTAAAATCCCCTCCACATATCAGTATCCCTTCTATTTCTTGAACAACAACTTCAAATAAATTCTTGAAAAAACTCTCATTACTCTCCGGTGTCACAGTCAGTCTCTGCTCTGCCTACTCCAGCCTCCTGGTTTCCCGCCTTCTCTCTGTTACGCCCCTATTACCTGTGTATTTAAACCCCCTGTTTCCCCTTCTCCAGTGCCAGATTGTTAGTGTACTATGCGACCTACTCTCCAGCGTTTTTCTTGTGTGCCTTTCGGTTTTGAACCTCGCCTGTTTTTGGACCTCGCTCTTGCCTTATCCCTTTGGACTGTTTGCCTGCTTCACCTGATTGATCTCCCGTGTACCGACCCTTTGCCTGAAATTAAAGATTGGTTACCTCCTGTATCTGCCTCCCGAGTCCTGCAGTTGAGTTGGACGCTGTGCACGCCGCCGTCCGGGCCCAGGGGACCCGGATTCATCATCAGGAGGAACAACTCTCTGCTGTCTGTGTGATGGTTAACGACCTCAAGGACCACCAACAGAGTTTCCAGGCCTCGGTCGGGAGTGAGGTAGGCCAACTGAGGGCCCAGATCCAGCAGCTGGTGACGTGCCTGGAGGGCCTATCCGTACTTCCACCTCGGGTGACAACCCCTGCTGTTCCTACTCCCGATCTATACTCTCCGGTGGTCACAGTTGTTCCAGCTGCCCCTCTGGCTCGACCGGATCGTTTCTCCGGTGAGGCGGGCAAGTGTCGGTCATTTCTGGTTCAGTGCGGCCTTCACTTTGAGCTACACCCCGGGAGCTTCCCCACCGAGCGGGTCAGGGTGGCTTTTGTTATGTCTGGCAGAGTGGAGGAATGGGCCACAGCAGAGTGGGCACGGGACTCTCCCATCTGCTACTCACTGAGTGGATTCACGGATGCTCTGAGCAAGATATTTGACTCCACTGCTCCCAGCCGGGAGGCGGCCCAGGCTTTGATGCCGCTACGGCAGGGCAGAGGTCGCGTAGCGGACTACGCCATCGAGTTTCGCACACTAGCGGCCGACAGCGGGTGGAACTCGGCCTCGTTGTTCGACGCTTTCCTTCATGGTCTCTCCGCCGCCATTAAGGACCTTCTTGTCCCTCTTGACCTCCCCTCGGACCTCGACTCGCTTATCGCCCTTGCCATTCGCACCGACAACAGGCTGATGGAAAGGGAGAAGGATAGGGGCCGGCGGGCCGTAGTCTCGGCGTAGTCAGCGCCACCACTGGCTGCGGAGGAGCCCATGCAGCCGGGCCGAGCCCGGCTCTCTCCCGAGGAGCGACAGCGACGCCTACGGGAAGGCAGATGCATCTACTGCGGGGAGTCGGGACATTTTCTCGCGTCCTGTCCAAGGCAGGGCTCCCCAGTGAGGAGAGCACTGGTGAGCCAAATAATGTCTTCCAGCGGTCTCTCCCGACCTCTCCTGCCTACTGAACTTGTCACCACCAAACAGAGGGCTGCTCATCCGGCATTGGTGGACTCCGGTGCAGACGCTAATCTCATGGACCAGCAGGTGGCGGAGCGTCTGGGCCTTGAAGTTGTTCCCCTGTCTGAGCCGCTGGAAGCCACTGCCCTCGATGGACGCCTTCTGTGCCGGGTGTCTCATCGCTCTCAACCTGTTTGTCTCAACATAAACAGTAACCATTCAGAACTAATCACTTTTCATATCTTCTGGTCGTCTCTGCACCCGCTGATTCTGGGGTTACCTTGGCTTATCAAGCATAATCCTCACATTGATTGGTCCACGGGCAGGGTGTTGAAGTGGGGGAAGGATTGTTCTCTCACCTGTCCTCCGTCCGTCTGTGCTGTCAAGTCTGTAGTAGGTTCAGATGCCCTTGCACCAGAGGCCACCTCCTTGGCCGGTTGCGTCCACAATGAGCCCCCGGACCTGACCAGCATTCCCCCCTGTAACCACGACCTGCACGGCGTATTCAGTAAGATTCAGGCTATGTCTCTGCCTCCTCACCGTCCATATGACTGCGGCATCAATCTCCTCCCGGGGACCTCTCCACCCAAGGGTCGGCTGTATTCTCTCTCTCCGCCTGAGAGGGAGGCCATGCAGCAGTACATCGACTCCTCGTTGAAGGCCTGAATCATCCGTCCGTCTTCCTCTCCTGCTGGTGCTGGCTTCTTCTTTGTGGAAAAGAAGGATAAATCTCTCCGACCCTGCATTGACTATCGCAACCTGAACAGCATCACCATAAAGAACAGGTACCCTCTCTCTTTAATCTCCTCAGCATTCGAACTCTTGAAGGGTGCTAAGATTTTCTCCAAGCTGGATCTTAGAAACGCCTACCACCTAGTGAGGATCAGGGAGGGGGATGAGTGGAAGACAGCATTTAATACACCTAGTGGACACTATGAGTATCTGGTCATGCCTTTTGGGCTAACTAATGCCCCAGCTGTCTTCTAGGCTATGGTTAATGACGTCCTGCGGGACATGTTAAATCAGTATGTTTTTGTGTACCTGGATGACATCCTGATTTTTTCCCCGGATGAGGCAACGCATATCCAGCATGTGCGGTCGGTACTGCAGCGCCTTCTCATTCACAAGTTGTTCGTGAAGGCGGAGAAGTGTGAGTTCCATGTGACGTCCGTCTCCTTCCTGGGCTTCATCGTTTCCACGGACCACATCCAGATGGACCCTGAGAAGGTTAGTGCAGTAGCCAAGTGGCCCACCCCTACTAATCGCAAGATGGTGCAGCGTTTTCTGGGTTTTGCTAACTTTTACAGGAAATTCATTAGGAACTTTAGTACGGAGGCAGCACCTTTGCATGCTTTAACTTCTCCTCATGCCAAGTTCCAGTGGTCCTCTCAGGCTGAGTCCGCTTTTCAAACGCTGAAGGACATGTTCACTTCAGCTCCAATTCTCACCCTTCCTGACCCACATCTCCAATGCATGGTGGAAGTGGACGCCTCAGATCTGGGTATCGGGGCCGTGCTTTCCCAGCAGTCGACTTCCGATGGCAAGCTCCATCCCTGTGCTTTTCTTTCCCGGAAACTCTCCCCAGCGGAGAGGAATTATGACGTGGGGGACCGGGAACTGTTGGCTGTGAAGGTGGCGTTGGAGGAGTGGCGACACTGGCTGGAGGGAGCTGAGCAGCTGTTTCTGGTTTGGACCGATCACAAGAACCTGGAATACATCAGAGAAGCTAAGCGCCTCAACTCCAGGCAAGCCAGGTGGGCCCTCTTCTTCACTAGATTCAACTTCATTCTATCGTACCGTCCGGGTTCAAAAAATCTTAAACCTGACGCCCTCTCCAGGATGTTCGATCCTGACCCCAGTCCTAAGACACCCTCCACTATTCTCCCATCCTCCTGTGTAGTGGGAGCAGTCACGTGGGCTATTGAGAGGAGAGTGAGGGAGGCCTCTGCTAACACCCCTGCTCCGGCAGGTTGTCCACAAGATCGTCTCTTTGTGCCTGTTCCTCTGTGTTCACAGGTGATACATTGGGCTCATACGTCACGAGTCGCCTGCCATCCAGGGACTGCTCGGACCATCTTTATACTCAAGCAGCGCTTCTGGTGGTCGGCAATGGAGAAGGAGGTGAGGAAATATGTGGCTGCCTGTCCTGTCTGCGCGAGGAACAAGGTCTCCCGGCAACCTCCAGCGGGCCTCCTGCAACCCCTCCCGGTGCCCCATCGTCCCTGGTCTGACGTTTCATTGGACTTTGTCACAGGTTTGCCCCCACCTGAGGGCAACACTACTATTCTTACTATTGTGGACAGGTTCTCCAAGATGGTTCACTTTGTGCCCCTCTCCAAGTTACCCTCTGCCAAAGAGACGGCAGAGATCCTACTGCATCATGTTTGTCGTCTTCATGGTTTCCCCAGGGACGTGGTGTCGGATCGCGGTCCACAGTTCGTGTCTCGATTCTGGAAGGCGTTTTGCAACCTTATAGGGGCCACTGTCAGCCTGTCCTCGGGGTTCCACCCTCAGTCTAATGGACAGACTGAGAGGCTCAATCAGGAGTTAGAGACTGGTCTTCGCTGCCTTGTCTCCCAGAACCAGAGATCGTGGAGCAAGCACCTCATATGGGTGGAGTATGCGCATAACACACTTCCTAGCTTCTCTTCTGGTCTCTCTCCTTTCCAGTGTGCATATGGTTACCAGCCGCCATTGTTTCCGGAGTCTGAGGTGGAGGTGGGGGTACCGTCTGCCCAGGCACTCATCCGCCGCTGCAAGAAGGTTTGGGCTGGGGTCCGCCACATACTGCTCCGTAGTGCTGCTCGGAGCAAGAAGGCAGCAGATCGGCGCTGGACACCAGCTCCTTCATATCGACCAGGGGACCAGGTTTGGTTATCGACTCGGGACCTGCCACTTAAGGTGGAGAGCCAGAAACTGGCTCCTCGGTTTGTCGGACCCTTCCCTATCTCCAAGGTCATCAATCCCGCTGCAGTTCGCCTTCGGCTCCCCAGGTCCATGAAGGTCCATCCTACATTTCACGTCAGCCGCCTGAAACCAGTTAAAAGAAGTCCTCTGGTCCCAGCCTCCAGATCCCCGCCACCCCCCCGAGTCATTGATGGAGGTCTGGTCTACACAGTGAAGCGGCTGCTGGCGGCTCGGAGGAGGGGCCGGGGATATCAGTATCTGGTGAACTGGGAGGCGTACGGTCCCGAGGAGCGGTCATGGGTGCCAGCCAGCTACATTGTCGATCCAACCCTCATCGAAGACTTTCATCGGCACCATCCGGATCTTCCTGGGACGTCCGGTGCCGTCCCTTGAGGGGGGGGTACTGTCACAGTCAGTCTCTGCTCCGCCTACTCCAGTCTCCTGGTTTCCCGCCTTCTCTCTGTTACGCCCCTATTACCTGTGTATTTAAACCCCCTGTTTCCCCTTCTACAGTGCCAGATTGTTAGTGTACTATGCGACCTACTCTCCAGCGTTTTTCTTGTGTGCCTTTCGGTTTTGAACCTCGCCTGTTTTTGGACCTCGCTCTTGCCTTATCCCTTTGGACTGTTTGCCTGCTTCACCTGATTGATCTCCCGTGTACCGAACCTTTGCCTGAAATTAAACACTGGTTACCTCCTGTATCTGCCTCCCGAGTCCTGCAGGTGAGTCCTGTCTCCGTGCCTTGTAACATCCGGAGGTGTATAGACATTGATGAGTGTATCTAACTGATTTTCAATTTTCCCCTTAACCAAAATGTATCTTTCTTCTTTATCTTTAACTTCCTTTAAGGTCTCAAATTTTATTCCATTTGGAATCAAAATCATTACCCCCCTTTTCCTCTCATTTTTGTATGAGCTATAGTATGTATTTTTAAATCCCAATTTTTTATATTCTTCATGCTCCTGATCCAACAAATGTGTTTCTTCTAGTTTTGCTATGACCTTCCCTCTTTTCATTGGGTTACTTAACCCATTCACATTCAGAGACACCACTTTAAGTTAGCCATGTTGCATCTCCTCCATTCTTTAAGTTTCCCCCTTCTATCCCACTGACATCTGTAACTCGAACAACAATATGAACTCTAACTCCAAAACAATGCTTCCGATAACAACGGACCTCTTCCATCAGGCGCTAGCGAGCGACTGATGGAGTAAGACGTGTAACTCCGGAGCTCCTGCAGAGTAGTTTAGAATTTCATAATTAAATGACATCTAATCTACAAATTACATTCAACACACTACAAAAACTTAATTAGTGCATTGAAGAAGGGCCCAAAGTAAGTCCAGGCAAAGCCGATGGCGTGAAATCTTCGAAAATACAAATTTGACAGCGTGTCCACCACAAGGCCCAACACCTCATACGGTAGGAGTTCAAACAACCCCACCTCAGCCAGGCCCAACCCCGCGAACACACCAGCCATGGACATCACATCAATTAAGACTGACATCCTCTCCTCACTGATAAAAGACATATCCGCGGTGATAAGAGAGGAATTGAAGAGTGCCTTGGCAGACGATTTTGAATCTTTTAAGAGAGAAATCATGGCAGTAAGATCTGAGATAGCTAACAACACTACGGCTATCCACTCTGAGCTCAAGTGTGTGAAGCCTAATGTCGGAGCTGTCGAGGAGGGACTATCAACATGGACGGACAAAGTCGAATCAACACAACGCACAGTAAAAGACCTGGAGAAGTTGGTGGATGACCTAAGAAAAATGTGAGGACTAGGAGGGGAGAATGAGAGGCAATATTCGGATCACAGGAGTTGCCAAGCAGCCGGGGTCCAGCTCGCCTGCAGCAGTCGAGCTGGACCCCAGTCGAGTCCTTGTCTGCTGGACAAAGTGATGGTCGAGCGCTCCCATCGCAGCCTGGCGTAGAGAGGAACAGGAAACAGGCCTCGCGTAATCATTGCAAAACTACATAATGAGGGAGATGCCATGGCCATACTGAGGAAGGCCCATGACTGAGGCAGAAGACTTCAATACGAGGGAAACACGTTTGCTGTATTCCCAGACTACACGGTCAGCGTCGCCAAAGCCAGTGGCTTTCACAGATGTCAGGAAGATGCTGTGGGGGAGACCGGGAGTCCGCTTTGGAATACTCTTCCCTGCTAGATTTCGCATTTCCCACAACAACGAGGAGAAGGAGTTTCTGAAGGCTACTGAAGCTATGGACTATGTGAAGAAAAAAGTCATCCCAACAGCGGAGTCAGAGATTTGACTGTGCCCTTATTCAAAACGGAAGGTAACATCTGATCACATCCTGTGATGTTTCAGATAGTTATGATCAATACGAGTGCTACATGTCTCAGTTATATGTTGGAAATGTTTAGTCTTTGTATAGTAGTACAGTAGACCCATAGGTCTTCCCTGGTTGTCCGTCTACCAGTGTGCTTTGTACGCTCTGGTACTTTTTGTCCTGCTCTGTTTTATTTGTTTTTTTTTTTAAATATATCCTCACGCGTGTACATGGCACATAGAAGTAAATAAGTAAGTGAGAGATTTCATAAGTACACTGGAGTGGACTTGCTTTGTAAGTTTTTATCTCATCTATTCATAATGCTATTGTTACATTTGGTTTATAAACAATGCATAATAATTTTGATTACATATACTGTATGGAAAATTTGCTGTAATAGTGTCTTTGATACACTGCCTCACTCTGCGGGAGCCTGGGTGATCAACAAGTGATTTTTATCCTGTTTGAATCTATGTCCAGGCAAAGGCGAACACCTGTAAATATGGTTCGCATAGCTGCACATCCTGACCCGCAGCCCGGGACCCCGACCCAATAATGCTGGTTGAGTTCACGTTTTTTTCAACCTCATGGTTTGTTCTTTTTTATGCAGATCCCTCCCCCTCTCGGTTTCGGTCTTTTTTTTTTCTTCCTCCCCTACATCAGCCTTATTTGCTATCATATGCAGGAACTGTACAACGTACAACCCATTTGTGACACCCGAACCTATACAACCCAAATGAGGATGAGCCTGGCTTCATTACCACGGTCTATGCCACAATATTGCAGCATAGCAACAATGAAAAATGTGCACAAAATTTACACATACACTAAATTTACATTGGACAAACTAGACAAGCTGATTTCAAAATTTCTATGGCAGTCAAAGCGCCCTAGGGTCAGACTAGAAATACTTCAGCTATCCAAGTCGCATGGGGGTCTCAACCCCCTAATCTCCGGTTGTATTTCTGGGCAGCACAGTTGAGACCCCTAGTAGTATGGCTGCAAGACTCGCTATATACGAGGTGGCTAGACATCAAAAAAAGCACATGCCAGCGGCCCCTACATACTCTGCCTTTCTTAGATATTCTGCTCGGTGAGACTGAAATGAGTGAGTGGACTAGGACCACATTGAAGATTTGGAGGAAGATAAAACTATTGTATGGGCTGCCTAAAGCAATCTCAGCATTAACCAACATTGGTTTTTATAAATGGTTTTGTCCCCTCTCAGTTAGACTCAGGATTTAAAAAGTGGTCTGAGCACAGACTCACAAACCTACACCAACTTCAAGAATTCTTAATACAATTACAACCTGATAGCAGGAATAAGAAAATTATCGGCTATTTTTACAAAATATTTTTAGATATGAATCCCAATGAAACTCTTCAGATTAAAGACAAATGGGAAAATGAAATGAATACAGGCATACAGCGAGGTGAATGGGAGGAAATGTGTACAGAAGCACATCAAGTAACTAACTGTAATACATGGCGGGAATTTAGGTGGAAGGTAATAATAAGATTCTTTAGGACCCCAGCGATCATATCTAAAATGGGACCCATGCACTCAGATAAATGCTGGAGAAGCTGCAGGTCACACATTGGTAACCTTACTCATGTACTTTGGACATGCCCTAAACTTTCTGGACTGTTTTAATCTCAGCCAACTTGTCGATGTCCCTATACATACTAAAGGTCACACCCTTGATTTGGTCATCACTGATTCTGTCCCTCTCAGTAATCTACAGGCTTATGATCTAGGTGTTTCTGACCATAAAACCATCTACATGGAAGTGCTTTTTCTTTCACCACTCACTAGGCCACAACGCCAAATCCGTTTCAGAAACCTGAAAAACATCAACCCTGCATCCATGTTCTTTGACCTTCAGCATCTCCTCTAAGTTAACAGTGAACAGTTTTCAACAGTCAATGACGCCGTGGACTTCTACAGTAAAACCCTGAGCAGCATCCTGGATTACCATGCACCAACCAAAAGCAGACTAGTCTCTTTCTCCCGCACAGCCCTGTGGTTCACAAGCCAGCTACGCCAAATGAAGGTGGCTGGGCGGGTACTCGAGAAGCGTTTCAAAGCCGCAGCTCTCACCATTCATAAGCTGGCCTTCCGGGAACATCAGAAGGCCTACTCCAAGTCCCTTTGGGAGGCGCGATCTCTCCATTTCTCTGACATTATCAATAACAACCATGGACATTCGAAGCAGCTTTTCTCAACCATCAATCATCTCCTCAACCCACAGTCTCCCTCACTGCCAGAAACAACTGAAGAACTCTGTAACAAATTCATGGTCTTTTTCAAAAAGAAAATCAACTCCATTCGTTCTGGCCTCCCTGGTTCCTCCACTCTGCCTACCATGACCACTGAACCACAAACTGTGATCTCCCAGCCCCTAAATTCCTTCCCTTATGTCTGCCTCCCGGAGGTTGAGGACATCATTGAGAGGATGAAACCCTCCACCTGCGCTCTGGACCCCTCTATTTATACTTTTAACTTGTATATTCTTTTTATATGTTATGTATTACATGTCATATATATTGCTGTTTGCACCAGGGATATAATGGAAATGCTATTTCAACTCTCTGTATGTACAGTACACATAGCAGCATTGCCAATAAATTTGACTTGACTTAACATGTGAGAAATTTGGGGCAAATTTGATCTTTAGCAAAAAGAAGAAGATATTATTAAAGTTAATAAGTAAAAGTCATTAATTCAAGTAAATAATCACGGGGCACCACCCTGAAATCAGGGACTAATAACCAAAATATGCTACAGTCTCAAAATTAGTTCACTAATTGAACAGTGAAGGAGTGAATCCGAGCACTGACATAGAAGAGGTTGGCTTCATTCGCTCTTTACAACATTAAAGTGTGTGTGTGTGTGTGTGTGTGTGTGTGTGTGTGTGAGAGAGAGAGAGAAACGTGCACTAGAAAGAATGTGTGTGTCCCTCTTATTTACATGTGCACGCGCATGAAACACTTCTGACAAGAGACAAAGGAGGATGTGAAGCAGGAGATTTGAACAACCACACCTGAGCACAGTGACTGTATTTATCACACAGTAACACAGCAGTTGAACAGCAGTTCATCTACTGCACTGGACCTTTAACTGATAAAATACAGCTGTACTGATTTCGTGAAATATGATGTCACAGATCACAACATGAACAGAATAAAAACACATGTATGTAACTAAACAAACACACTAAAATTAACAGTTTAACAGTTTCGTGCTTAGCTGTCTTAAGCTATGTAAAGCTAAATGCCCAGTACATTACGGTCCATAAAGAAAAGGGTTGCATTGATTTGCCGTTTGGGTCCAGTGGTTCTGTGAGCCAGGTAGGAAAAGTTCTGTGTCCGTTTGTGCAGTGATCGCTAGCGGAGGACGCCGGCTGCTCTAGTCCCACAAATCCTGTCCTAAAAATATGCAACCCAGATCACCAGATGCAGCTCATTCAGGACATGCATCTGACACACGTTTGCTCTTACTTTTCTAAGTTCTACTATTAATACTGTACACATTAATCAACAATTTCTACAATCATTTTCCCCATAAGAATGCATTAGAAATCACGAAGGGTTCCATCTGCTGGGCAAATATGTGAGTTATGACATGTCAGCTATAGGGCCAGCAGATGGCGGCATTGCATAAGAATGCATTATGCAATTGCGCCATTGCATAAGAATGCATTATGCAATAGTGCCATCTGCTGGGGCAATGGCACCATTGCAAAAGAATGTAGTCAATTTTATTATCAATGCTGCTATGTGTACAGAACATACAGAGAATTGAAATGGCAATGCCCTCAGATCCCTCT
This sequence comes from Protonibea diacanthus, assembly GCA_028641955.1. Taxonomy (NCBI): domain Eukaryota; kingdom Metazoa; phylum Chordata; class Actinopteri; family Sciaenidae; genus Protonibea; species Protonibea diacanthus. The sequence continues at coordinate 476 of JAATJX010003225.1, read as the reverse complement.
TGTCTCTTGTTCTGAAGACGGAGGTGAGTTGAAATGACTCGCTTCTTAAAGGGCTTCTAGATTACGGAAAGAGGGGCCTCATGCACGGAGGCCGCAGGATCTCCTGGTGTGTGTTGATGGAAACTTTAGACGCGGCCATCCTGATTTCGTCCGAATAATTTATTCTCTGATGGAAAGTGAGGCAAAGTTCATATTCACGATGAGGTGAGTGAATGAATGAAAGTTACTCGTAGACGGGTGGTAGCACGCTTTCCTGAGTGTGCTCGAGGTGGTGTGGTGTGTTTCTGAGTCGTGTGCGGAATACGAGAGCAAAGGGTTGTGTTGGGAGGGTATTCATAAGACTGTTGGAAGTGCTGCGGTTGCGGTGTGGTCCGGCTCCTGGAATTACGCTTTAAGTTCCAAGATAAGTGGGCGCTGCCTGAGTAGATTAGATTAGATTAGATTAGATTATACTAATCTAATATATAATATTATAT
>JAATJX010003201.1:0-12360 GCA_028641955.1 Protonibea diacanthus | reverse complement strand
GAGGGGAGGGGGGGACAGATCGCTTTTACATTACGCTACGCACACATACACACACACAAAAGAAGAAACGGGACACAAGTTGCATTTCCGGTCAAAGTTGCGTATTTAGCGCGATCGTCCTGTCCTCGTCTGTCTATCGTCTTTTTCATAGTCATTTTTTGTGACCTTGCGTCTCTCGCCTGCCGTTTCCCCCACCGAGCCGCTGACGAATAAAGCGAGAGGTTTGGTTGATGGAGTTCCTGTTGGAGGTCCAAGCTTGCCGCCGACCGACCGGAGCGCCTCTGCATGATAAAGAAAGCCCTTGTTTCTCTGAATATTGCACACTGTGTTACGGTAGGCCTGTGTGAGGCTCGAGACCGGGCCCAACATCAGGTGGTGACCGCGGGGAGGACGGTGTTCCCAAAACACGCCGAAGCCAGTTCTGTCTGTCCTGACCACTTCCTGTTTCTTGCAGATTTTCTCGTTCCTCGACACGTTTGAGGAACCGAAGCTAGGACCTCCGTCAGGAAACGAAGCGATGGAGACGGCCACACAGAAGGAAGACTGTGGCGGCGGGTGGAGGCGTGTTCAGGACGTGATGCTGAGCGCGTTAAAGCTTCTGAATGAGACGCAATGTTTGTCTGAACGTGTTTTAAACTCAGATCTGGTTCCACCGACCCACTGTTTGATGTTAGAACCACGACGATGAGTTACAAACCAGATCAGGTTAGCATTTAGCTTCTAAAATTTTTTCTGAAATGTTACCGTAGAGATCTATGTGTTCCTCACAGACTTGATGGGTAAAAGCAACCATGGCACTGTGACACTTCTTTGTCACCATGTTCAAACTTGGTGCCATGTTAGAGCTGCTTAAACCAATCAAACTGTTAGCTTAGCACAGGGTAAGCTTTTTATTGGCTAATGGGGAAACGGGCAGGTAAAGAGGCTTCAGGTACGTTGTTTGGCTAGCTAGCTGTGGTGGAGAGACATTGATTCAGACAGAGAGAGAGAGCGAGAGTTCGGAAACCCGCGAACAGGACTTCCGAAGTGATCACTGGGGGGCGTGGCCTGGAAAGCCCTGGAGGCGGGGTTTTTAGTTTTTTCCTAATATGGAGGGAAGCACTTTCATCAGAGGAGCCAGTGGGCGGAGCCTCTGGAGCTGGGGTGATGGACAGAGGTGTGGTTGTTGTCGTGTTTACACCGTAAACACTCGCCGGCGCGTTGGTGCTCGTGTCCGAGACAGAGACGAATAAAAGAAAAGGTTCGACTGTGAATCTCAGCGGGTGTCAAACTATGAGAAAACAGTCATGTTTTCTTTAAAGGCGCGTGAAACTTGGCATGAACACGGCGTCTGAACTGAACATGGCGGACGAGGACGCTGGAAGCTATGTCTCTGTCTCTCTGCTGTCGTCTCTCACCGACATGGACAGAATAAACTGTGGAGGGTGGAGGACGGAGGGTGGAGGTGAGGACCGGAGATGTCTGAGGGGGGAAGCAAAGGAGGTGAAAAAGGACAGAGATCGAGCTACGTGTCAACTTTGACGGGAATAGATATCTCAGTAATTTATACATAGACATGCAAGTCATTTTTTCTCTTTGAAGTTATTTACAATAATTACATAACACAAAGAATCCAGTTTCAGTTTGACAAAATTGCGAGCATTCAATATTCAATATTACTACTATTATTTATGATAACATAACTCCGTTTGTACTTCTTTAAATCATTGCTATTACAGAATCATCGTCTCCCTTTTTTAAAGTTTCATGTTAGTTTGATCACTTTGTGTGAAGCCGCTCGTTCTCTTTCTGGGTTTTTGCAAATGTTTTACTGCATTTATTTCTCATTTATGGTAATAATAACAACAATAATCAATAATAATGATAATAACAAAGTTATTTAAGCATCTTTTCTACTATGCTATGGCAGAGACCGTGTGGGCGTGGTCCGTTTTTGTGGCCCCTCCCCCTGACTCGTCCCACCCCTCCCACTTTGGGAAAAAACACTGCTCAAACTGAAATACTGCGTTGACGTCGACGGACGGGTGGAGCTTCACATAAGAAAGAAAGGAACATCGCAGCGAGTGGGTCGAAGCCACGAAGACCGCCGTGCAGAGCGGGGAACTGGACGGGTTTTGGTTTTTGAACATTTGTTTCAGGAAGACAAAAATCATCGCAGAGGAGAGTTTAATCGTCCGACAGTGACGGAATAAAACAACATAAATCATAAAAGCACGACTGCCTCGAGTCCTCACGGTCTGAGCTCGGTGTCGTGGAAGACAGACGCCGTCTGCAGACGTTTGTGCTGCTGGTTCACGCTGAAAAATGAATCTGTGGAAATAAATGCAGAGCGTGTTGATGCAGAGGCGTGTGAAACAACACGCCCAGTTACTTCAACACCCAGGCTAACGGCTAACGCTAAGTCAATCTTTGGAGTCTTGGTGTCGCGACACAAACTCTCTCTGGATGATTTTTTTCTGCGTTGTGTACCCCGCTCTGACAAAAACTGTACACAGCCAACATGTTAGCATTGTGGCTACAGAGCCACATACAGTTATAGAAATGCAGTATGTTGGTGTATACATATATTTATATATATATTCTTCCCTATATATGTGATTTCATTTAACAAGGCTGCAGTCCTTCACACACAGGAGACGCTCGCTGTAGGTTCATGGGAGCTAGTTAGCTAGTTATGTCAATACCCAAATTTTTCGTGCACATGCTCAGCAGTAATTTGGAAGTTCAAATCAACAGATTTCAAATGATCAAATGCTTGTTGGGAGAAGAATTGAAGATGAACCATTTAACTCTGATTATCAGACGACAAACATCCTCATCTCGTAGCTAGTGTTAGCTCACTAATGAGATGAAGAAGTGTGGAGAATGAAGGCCTAGCTGGTATCCAGATAACTTTGTAGTTTAGTCTGAGTCGAGCAGCAGAAAAGTTTGGTGTAGAAACATTTGCCATCGTCATCACGATGAGGACGGTTACAACAAAGCGCCATTAGCTAGCGCTGTTTCATCGTAATCTCCCTGACCATTCACAGCTGAACAGCTGGACCTTGGAGAGCTGAAGGAGGCTTTGGTTGTTTGCTTTGAGCCTCAAGCCGTGAACCTTTGTGACCGACAAGCTTAGCAAACCCTTCAAACCTTCCGTGAGGCGTCAATCCCACGATGTGAGCACAGACTGATAAAACAAGCTGTACAGAAAATGACACCAAAAGAACAAAAACAGCATAAAGAGAAGAAGAAAGCACCACCGTTGTCTCCGTATATGCCTCACGTGGAGGAAAGTGTACATTTCTTCACAGATGATTATGTGTTATACTTTTCAAACAAACTAAGCTCTACAGGTGAACAGGAAAGTAACAGGGGGGCGTGGAGGCAGACATCGTCGTTGTGGCGTGAGACAACTGTTGGATAGCTTCATCAGTTTTGATAGGTGCACAGACCAACATGCAGTGAGGGCTGGTGGCAGGCAGGGGGCGCTGGGCTTTAAGCTTTTAGAGTTATCATCTGATGTTTTTTTAACCATCGGTGATGAACACGTCAGTGTAAACTTGACTCACGTTGTGCTCTTTGAGATTAGCGGCGAACATTTTTGAGAACACATGAGGGGAGGGCAAAAAACGCTTTGGTTTGAATTTGAATAAATATCATAACAGTGATCATGGTGTCCATAAATATGTCTGATCCAATATCTCGTCCCGTCTGTCACAAAAAAACAAAAAAAAAAGTGGATTTCACCAAACGGCTGCAACCCGTGGACCTGCGATCCCGATCGGACACTTCGCACATCAAAACAAACTCGTGCTGCTCCGACGCTAACGAACACACACATTCACACACCCATCATGTCTGACTGAAGAGGAAGGGAGGCATGCTGCACACACACAAGGCCGGAGTGGACGGGCGAACCCAGAGACGAGGTCAGCCCGCAAGTTATCATACCAAACAAAGTAACACAACACAGATGCAACCAACAGATGAGTCGGTAACAGTGGGGCGGACCCAGCGCGACGGTTGGAGGTCGATGTCGGGGGGCTGAGGGGGCGAGCAGGGGGTGTTTATGTAAATTTGTGTAAACGTAAATCCTTTCACAGATTCACATTTAAATATCAACCCCCTCCTGAATGAAACAACTTAAAGATCTGGGTACGCCAACACGTTAGCAGCTAATGTGCTAACCAAAGACAGGTCCGATGAGTGGTAAAGTGCACGACATGGAGGGCAGGTCGGGGGCGTGGTACAAAAAACAGCATCATGCAAACTCCACAACGCTTTTGCATGCCTTTTTTAATTATTATTATCATTATTACACACAACGAGTGGACGGGGTCTGCAGGGGGAGTGATGGCGCAGACTCCTGAGCCTCAACGTCGTCTTTTTGTACAACCAAACAACTACGACACAAACGGGAAGAGGGAAGACGAAAGGACGGGGACTGAAACACTCGGACAAACCACTGAACCCTTCAATTAATTTATTAAGCTTCATGTTTTTATGGTTTGGTGACGTTTGTCCGCATTTTCCGTCCTGAGCGGATGGTGACAGGGCCTGATGGATGGCTGCCAGACAGGAACAAGAAATTTACAGAAAACATAGACACCTACAGCAAAGAAACATCAGTCAACAAGCTGGCTGGTGCTACGACGACATCCTCACATCACTGATTTATATCCACCGCCTAACCGGGGCTACCGTGACGTCACCTTGACAACCATCGACCATCCAAAACATGTAACTGAAGTAAATATCATGTGGTTGACTTTACGATGAATGAAGCGCTGTGATGGGTGGAGAGGTGAAATGTAAACCGCCAACAGGTGAGTCAGTTTAGTATCTAGTACCTCTAAGGGACACCTGGGAAATGTAGTTAAAACAAGCGTTGGGCAAACATTATTTAATTAACAGATTCAGTGTTTGAACTACAGTCTACAAGCACTCAGAAACGACAAAATGAAGTCATGAACGTTGACAACACAACAGCAGAGAAAAGTGCAAAATACGGACGATTCACTGAACAAACATCTATTAGGTTTTGCTGCTTGGAGGGTCGGGGCTGTTTGCTAAGCTTTGGTGAACACACAAGTTTAGTTTTGGTTTTTTTTTTTTGGGAAACATAAAAACTCCACCACCTCCACCTCCATGTCCTCGCCCTTTATTTCATTTAGCAACTACACAGCAACATCTACAGCTAACAGCTAATGGCGCTTACAATTACGACTCCCAAGAAAATGCACATACTCAACAAAGCGACGTCTTCCTCGTGTCTACACGCCGTGACGAAGAAGCAGCTAACGCGATCTCGTGTTGGACTGTTCGCCAACAAGCATCACGTTAGCTTCCTGTCAGAGCAGTAGAGTTTCAGAATGACTTTATTTTCTGACACAGTTGTTAAAATGTGAAAATGAATTAAAGGACTGTTACGTAAGAAAACCCTGAATGCCAGAAAACAAATGTTTAAACTCTACAGCTCGTAAACTCAGGGCAGAGTCTAGACACAGGAAGCTGGCTAGCTAACACTTTCTGAACTCAACAAACTGACTTTATTGCTTTGACACCAGGTGAAGTGTAGACTGATTATTGTGGAGTTTAAGTCTTTGTGATTGTGATGTAACAGTGCAGGATTGTCCAGTATAGGCCTCAACAGAGGGGCAAACCTCCGTATCACAGAGCCTGTACGCGGACAAACCTTCATCCTTAAACGCCCCAAATCTAAAGCCAGAGTCACAATAGTGTGTTCAACACGCCCGTGTGTCCAGTTTGAGGCGACACACTCGTGTGTGTTTCACTTCTAAACACAGACCACGTCAACAGGAAACAGAAACATGCTCATACAACATAGACAGTCTTAAAACATAACGTACACGTATGTGTTGACCCAATCTGGAGCTTATTTCAATTTAGTTTGCAGACATAATGCTAACTGCTAACGCTAACAATCTGTATACAATAAATCCATTTTGAACATCATTTAAAGACAGATTGGGTGTTATTCACTGTCTGTATATTGCTACACGTTTGTACGATAACTAGCTTAACAAATAAAGTCTGGCCATTGATGAAGACCGTGAGACGCGGTTAAACGCTCCGCTAAAAGCTAGTAAGTGTACCTTGAGTTGTCAAGAATGAACATTTCATTCGTCCCCAACACTGATCTGGACACACGGAAAGTGTCTTCGATAAATAAAGATCTCCAACAAGCAGCTTCTACACCTACCATCTACACCTAACACGGCTAACGCTACAGCATGCTAAGCGACTCAGTCTAACACTAGCACTGGCGTGATGTGCAACACGGGAACGTTTACATGGAGGTGTTCATGCACGTGCTATGCTATGCTATGAATGGATGTGATGTGTGTGTGTCACATGTTTCACCTTCCATGGAGAATATCCACCAATAGGAAAAGTTCAGTAGCACCTGTGCAACTCAGGTATTCAAACAGTGTGAGCGAAACATCTCCAAACACACTCAGGCAGGAAGTGGAGGGATGCGGGGAGGAAACGGGCAAAATGCATCAAACCATACGGACCAAACAGTAACCACTAAATGAAGTCAGGCCGATACGTCACGGGAACACACCACGCACACGCACTAAAGAACAGCAGCACCACGGAACAACGAAGCAACAAACGTTCCCCATTAAGTAACGAAAAAAAGCAACGGTATCACCACGACACTCAGGTAACCGGGCGAGCCAGCATCTTCGGCTTTTTCTGCGATTTCATCTTGTTTGTCGTCGAGCTTGTTTGTTCGTTTGATGTCGTTACGTTTTATTTTTTTATTTTTTAATGTGTTCTATTCATTTTTCAGAATCTTCCGGAAGAAGTCGTGACAGCTTGGAGGTGACGCCCAGCCTCGGACAACGTGACTGGCTATCTCGGGTGGAGGAGGCGGGACGAGTCGTCTTCCTCTTATCTAAACTGCATAGATTGACCGTCCGTCTCCTCCCACCCTCCATTAAACCCTCCCCCACCCGGTCTTCCCACCTGTCAGTCAAACATCACATCATCAAATCAAATTCAAGCCCCTCCCCTCGTTCTTTGGTTGGACAGGTGTGACAAGAAGGGGAGGTTGTTGTTGTGAAAACCTGCCACTTTGCAATGACACGCCCTCCCCCACTTTCCGCCCACGGCGTTTTCCCAACCAATCATGTCCGCGGGTGCTGCGTCACGCTCGGTCCTTGTCATTTTTTTAGATGCCGTGTGGCGGGTTCGGGCTTCGCCAGCTAATTTTTAATAGGCTGACTGAGGTGAATGACGGGAGTGAGCAACCAATGAGAGGTGGTCTAAAGAGGCGGCTGAGCCAATAGCGAGGTTGGTCCCTCCCTCCCAGAAACACGCGGACAAAGTTGGTTCTACCAAAAAGCCAGCGGGTTGCGTGATCCTGCAGGGCGGCACTCCGGAACAATGCCCGGAGCTCTGGAACGTTTTGACAGAGGCGGAAAGAGCCGAGCGTCGCCTCGTGACACGACACCGACGCTCGGCTCCAGAAGCTTCTACGAGAAATGAAACGTAAGAAACCGACAGACGGATAAAGGTTCGGTTCAGGAGCGCTCGTCCTGCAGGAGTTGGCACCCGGCGGCGTCACCGTCACCGTCCGGAGACTCTCGAAAAAACGAAAGAAACGTTTAAAAAATAAGAAAAAAGGCCAAAACAAGCAAACAAGTAAATGTCTTCTAGGTCGTATTTTTTACAGGGAGCTAACCCATGTGTTGCTTCATATGTTCATACATTTACATGTACATCTGTAATAAATAGGTTTATTTGACCCTCTTTTGTATACGTGTGGATTTAGTCAGCTATTACGTGATGGCGTTTTATTTGTGTTTTTTTTGTCTTTGTTTTTCGAACCCCACCCAACCCCGCGGTGTTTCCTCTTATCTGTGATTGGATTGTTATCTCTCTTAGCTGATTGGTTATCTGTCTTGCATTTGTGTTTTCAAGTTTTTGTGTTGTTGTTGTCGTCGTTGGTGTTGCTCTTGTCTGCTGGCGGTCAGACGGTCGGTCGGTGTCGGTCGTCACAGCGTCGGCGGCGGCAGAGCGTCTTTTTAGAAGCCCAGTGTGCCGCCGATGGTTGACGCCAGGACGACGCCCAGGATGACGCAGCAGATGATGATCATGATTTTCTTCTGCAGGGCGACAGAGAGAGAGATGGGATGGTGAGGAGTTATCGTGGAGGGCTCACAGCAGTGCATTCTGGGAGTTGCAGTCGTGTTTTACCTTGCGGGCCTGGCTCTGGTATTTGACGGCCTTCTTGGTGTCGGATACGGCTCGCTCCACGAAGTCGACGGAGTGTTCCACGTTGTACTCAATTCTGTCAATCATCTCTCCCTGAACACACACACACACATTGTAAAAACACACGGTGTTCAGTCGATCTCCATGCACACGCAGTCTCGCCGTGGTCATGTGACGTACCTGGCTTTCGACCAGCATAGCCATGTCGACGAACATGTCGTGCAGCTCGCGGATGCTGTTTTCCAGCTTGATGATCTCAGTGTGTCGGGTCTCGATCTCGTTCAGAGCCTGCTTGGTCATCTGAGAGTCCATTTTGATCTGCAGGAGGAACAAACGTTGTTTTATATTTCATCTATATAGTTTATTTTATAGATTTATAGTTAAAAACTGTCAAACTCTCTTCTGATTGGAGCAGAGGTTCAGGCTGGTCCAATCACAAGGCCTGATGTTCCTGTTTTCTGTCGGTGCGTCCGCATTAACGTGTCCGTGTCACTTACCTTAACGAGTAACGTAACACCTGCTGTGCTGACCTCTGCTGTTTGAACCGTACCGTGCGTACACTGTGACATCACAGGTGGGCGGTGTTTCAACCAGACGAGTTCAGTGATTTTCAGCTCTGTGTTAAATAACCACGACTCTCTGGTCACGTGACCTCAGCTCTGGCCTGCACGTTTGTGAGCTTTTAATGTGAAGGAGTGAATGATAAAAAAAGGTGACTCCTTCAAAATAAGAGCCCCACAGCTCCTCCCATCATCCACTCTGCGGTCATGTGACAAAGGCCATGTTCACTTGATGTCTCAGCGCACCTCGTGGCCGCTCCGCGTCCCGTCATGAAGGGACGGGAGCAGCTCAGGTAAAAGTGGCTCAGGTGCGGTGCTTACATCATCGGTGAAGATGGCCAGCTTGCCACTCTCCAACATGTCCTCGAGCTCCTCGTTGGTGGTGGTTCTCCCAGCTGCAGACAGAACACACAGAGAACGCAGAGGGAACGTTTAGAGTCACCTGACAGTGCAAGTCACCTGAGCGCAAGGACACCACAGGTAAGACACTAAACACTAAAATAACGTTCATCTAACACTAAAGTAACGCTTGTAAAGAGCTCTCTTAGCTAACAGGAGCTAATGGAAGCTAACAGGAGCTAACTGTTCACTGTTAAAGTGAAGAAAAACAGCAGTCAGAGTTTAAGTCTAAAGTTTAAAGTTTAAGTCTTGAGCTAACAGAGGCTAACAGGAGCTAACAGAGGCTAACAGGAGTAAACAGAGGCAAACAGGAGCAAACAGAGGCAAACAGAGGCAAACAGGAGCAAACAGAGGCAAACAGAGGCAAACAGGAGCAAACAGAGGCAAACAGAGGCAAACAGGAGCAAACAGAGGCTAATAGAGGCTAACAGGAGCTAATGGGGGCTAATGTTAGCACAGGGCACCAGCTTTGTAAGTCAGCCTCATTCCTACACTGCTCTAACAGGAAATGTTTTTTAAATCACTGTAGAAATATGTTGTTCTTTGTTAGAGTTTAAAACAGATGACCAACGTTAATGTAACGTTAATGTAACGTTAATGTTAATGTTTTCCTCATTTTGCTGCATTTTGTACAGAAAAGGTCGAACAGTGGTCAACTCCAAACATATTCAAATATTCAGATAGTGTGTGTGTGTGTGTGTTTGTGTGCGTGTGTGTGTGTGTGTGAAGGTCACATCTTCAGTATAAATCTCTGCAGTCAGTCTGCTGCTGTTTGTTTTCTCTGTCTGCATCAGTTTAATGTGCTGCTGTTTGTTTGTGTACAAGCTACTTCCTGTGTGTGTGTGTGTGTGTGTGTTGTGCGAAGATGTTTATCTGCAGTCTGAGTCGACCTTCAGACAGACAGGAAGTAACCATGAAACATAAAGTTTTTTTATTGTTCTAAGTTAGATTCTTCACACACACACACACACACACACAAGATGTGTTTTGTTTTTATAAAACTGACTGGGGAAGTTGGGAATCGAACCTGTGACCCTCTGATTACCACCGCCTGTTTCTGACATCTGTTAGAATAAAAGCACAAAGTGTCTTAAAGCTGCATTCTCTCTGATGTCCAGCAGGGGGCAGCTCCACCGGCTCCACACTGTCGACCAAATATGGTCACTTCTGGCTCCGAAAAAACTTCAAAGCAGTGAGTGACGTCGTGGTGAGTTCACAGTTACACATATGTAGCGTGTGCTGCGTGTACTCACTGATCTCCAGCTGTCTCTGGATGCGGTCCTTGCAGCGGTCGCGGTACTTGGACTGCGTGGTGTTGTACTCAGTCATCACCTCCACAAACTTACGTGACAGCGTCGAGTGCTGCAGACCGACGACAGACAGAGGTTCAGATATTTACACCACGAGCTAACTTCAGTCATAAAAAGTACTCGGCTGAAAATAGTACACAGTACAGTACACAGTGCAGATACCTCGTACAAGTATGAGTATCAGCAGAGTTTATACTTCAAGTATTAAAAGTATTAAAGTAGTATCAGCTTCATTCAAAGAGAAACAAGAAATGTTTCGAGTCTGTAATGAATAATAATTACACAGAGTGGGAACCACACATGTAGAACAGATTGGATTAATTAAATAATATTAATGAATAATGACATCATATGTATTAACATAATTATTGAATCATATGTGTGTGTGTGTGTGTTTGAGGTGTCGGTGTTGCAGTTCTCCTCTCGTCCACCGTGAGGCAGCAGGAAGCAGACTGATGGGGCGGCAGCAGCCAATGACAGAGCAGCATACTGCAGGGTCACATGCAGAGAAGAACATGCAGCTCTGTGATTGGTGGACGGCGTTCATGTACTGCAGTAACAGTCCTAATACTTTACTGCGAGTACTCTGAGTATCACCGTGTACCTTACTGTATGTACTCTGTACTGATAAATAAAATGTGTGTGTGTGTGTGTGTGTGTGTGATGAACACCTGGACTGGGCTCACCTGTGTCTTGCGGATCCTGACGTCCGCTGATGATCTGTTGACACCCTCCTCCTGCTCGATGCCCTGCTCGATTGCTGCAGGACGACACACACACACACACACACACACACAGTCATTTAGTTGATGCTCTTATTTTGAAGGCTCTGTCCTGTCTTTTATTTCTGTAACTCACCTGATAATTACTCATCTACTCATGAGAGGAATCAGTATTTTATTGGAGTCATTTGATTGGCCGTCTCCACTGACATGTCATTATGAGCTGACCCACCTCTGCCTCTGATTGGCTAATCCCAGCCTTAACTTTAACCAGCCTAACCAACTGAGGCGACAACTGCTGAACTTGAACGCCGCACACGTAAGACAGGACTGTACAATCAGGACTGTATCCATGGCAAAAGACAGACCATAGAATCTCATAATCGACCAATCAGAATTGAGTATTCAACAAAGACGTGTCCAATCCAACATCATTTAAAGTTCAAAGTTTTTCGTCTAAAAAGTCCTCAGTTTGTCTGTCTGTCTGTTTGTCTGTCTGTCTGTTTGTCTGTTTGTCTGTCTGTTTGTCTGTCTGATTGTCTGTCTGTCTCTCTGTCTGTCTGTCTGTCTGTTTGTCTGTCTGTCTGTCTTGTCTCTCTGTCTGTCTGTCTGTTTGTCTGTCTGTCTGTCTGTCTGATTGTCTGTCTGTCTGTCTGTCTGTCTGTCTGTCTGTCTGTCTGTCTGTTTGTCTGTCTGTCTGTCTGTTGTCTGTCTGTCTGTCTGTCTGATTGTCTGTCTGTCTCTCTGTCTGTCTGTCTGTCTGTTTGTCTGTCTGTCTGTCTCTCTCTCTGTCTGCCTCTCTGCCTGTCTCTCTGTCTGTCTCTCTGTCTGTCAGTTTGTCTGTCTGTCTGTCTGTCTGTCTCTTTGTTTGTCTCTCTGTCTGTCTGTCTGTCTCTCTCTCTGTCTGCCTCTCTGCCTGTCTCTCTGTCTGTCTCTCTGCCTGTCTCTCTGTCTGTCTGTTTGTCTGTCTGTCTGTCTGTCTCTCTCTCTGTTTGTCTGTCTGTCTGTCTGTCTTGGATGTCCTCCTTCACTCGTTCTCAGTATTTAACCTGCTGCCTGCCCACCTCTTTCTCTGAGGAGCTGATGAAGGTAAAACACTCCTCCTCCTCTCTCCTCCTCTCCCTCCTCCTCCCTCCTCCT
>JAATJX010003058.1:0-10158 GCA_028641955.1 Protonibea diacanthus | reverse complement strand
GTGTGTCAAAGCAACATTCAAGCACTTGCACATGCACCTGCTCTCACATTCCCGCACATTTTCCCCCCTCTTTCTTGCAGGATCTAATCATTATTTTCCCATACTCCATACTGTACCAGCTGCAAATTTGGGGTGGGACACAATAAATAGAGCTTTGCCAGTGACAAGTGATACAATACAGCTGATGACCAAAATGGCCAAAAAGATTCTCTGCACAGGAGGCCAGAGAAGCTTTTGATGATGATGATGTAGTGGAAGCGGATTCAGAATATGAGGATCACATTTCTTGAGTCTGACAGTGATTTTGAAGAAGAGGATGAGATTTATCATCAGCTAGTTGCAAAACAGAGACAAACCACAGGACTAGCAAGACAGCAGTCAGCCCCAGGACCAAACAGTGAGCAGCCAGTCATCACCTGGCTGACTGGGAATGGGTAAATGGACTGGTCTTTTTGCCCAAGAAATGAGCCACCACACATGGCTTCCAATGTGATAAGAATGCAAAAACGGCCAACATGGATGGCAGTTACTCATGTCCGGGACATTTGACATGACCTGAATGGGTTAAATTTCAAATGTTCAAAAAAAAAAAAGTTCAAATGAATGAAAATTAATAGTTGCTTCAAAATTGCTTCATTTGTAAATTTGTTGAATGTTTTTCGCTCTCTTTTTTTAATTACATTTTTTATTAAAAAACAAACAAAAGCAAGGAGCATACATAAATGTGATCTAACAAAGGTAAGGGGCAAATATTAATCATGTATGCTGTTTATATTGCTCGTAATTGGGATGAAGTAAACATCTGTAGAATACTTTAATGTAAAATTTGTAGTGTCGGCACGTGAATAACAAGGCCAGGGTGCAGAGCAAAAAATACTGTTTACTTAACAGACTAACAAAACATTAACACAATACATAAAAAATATTTATATACATTTGGATGTATGTAAGTAATGGTAAACAATAAGGGTAATAAAAACAATATTTACAGGAACATTTTGGAAATTGCATGTTGGGCAATTAATAACACCTTTGCAGTAAGTCAGTTGTTGATGATTTTCAAGCTAATACATTATGGTCAGTTTGTGAAATGATCCATTGCCAACCATTACCTTCAGTTAAAATCAAACAACTTCTTGTTGAATGTTCCAAGTGATTTTTTTTTTCTTTTTAGCTTGAAATTGCAAAGATATATGAACAGACACATGAAAGCATGCTCTTCCTCGCATGCTTTGTTTCAAAAACAACTGTCATCCATATTAACAATCAAAACTATGCATAAATCATCTATCAATCCATCCGTTATTCAGGTTTTCATGGTAATGTTTTCCTGTTCAGATCTTCAAAGGCCTATTTTAGGACACAAATTAGCTGTGACAGAGTCAACCATGTGACTGAGAAAACAGAGAGCTAAAATGAAATCAAAGTCTGCTGTGTCAGTGGATGCCGTGATGGGGTTTGTGGTTTTGTACAATTAGCTTGGTAAACAGCTGCTTCTCACACATCAAAGAGCCAGCAGCACACGGGTAAAGAATGTTTGAGTGAAGAAGTGTGAGGATCCGTTTCTTTATCCTGAACTTACCCTGCAAATGGTGGGAAAATAATACGAAGCTATAGCAGATTTATGAGCCCGCAACCAATGCCCTTCTGCACCATAAGTATGACTGTAAATATTGATTTATTTTCTGCTGCCCGAGTGGAAATCAAAATGGATTCCTGGATAGGTAGGTGTGACAGTTTAACCCATGAAGCTGACATCAGGTCACCAAGGTACATGTCTTTACAGTCCAACATGGTAATTGATTATTAAGCAATTGATTCACTTTGTCATCTGGCCAATGTGCTCGGTTTTATGCTAATGCTAGAGCTAGAGCTAGATAGCCTGTCATATGTGTTCAGTAGTTTGGTTGGTGCCTTAAAACCTGATAAAAATTAAACCTGATAAAAAATAATTAAATGTTTGGGGCTAATTAGCAAGTTTGAGCGTTCTAACATGCTAAAGTAAGATGCTGAACATCATAAACATGGCTCTAAACATATTCATTGATGTTAGCATTTAGGTCAAAGCACTGCTGTGCCTACATACAGCCTCACAGAGCTGCTACCATGCTGCTCTACACCCTTAATCCTGTGGCCTTTTAGTGAAAACCTAAACAATGATTCTAAAATCACCTTTGTTCATACTCTCAAGAGACTACGGTACTATAATTTATTGCTCTATTTCAAAATGTTGAAAAGGTTAACCACAAAAACTTCCTGCCTATATTACATTTCTAAAGATCTTCATGGGTGAGGATCAAATGTTTTATTTCTACTGAAAGGTTACTTTTTATCTGAGAAAAAAAGGCGATGGCTCAGCCTAACAACTGTCTCTAAAGACACTTTCTGTCTAGAAAGCCAAATGAATAGTAACCAGTGGGTAATTGCCAGCAGAACAGATAACTAGCTTCCTTAGTTTCTTTCAAACCTTGGAATATTGACTACTGCGCTTATTATGTTAATGCTAGATTCATGCATACTACACAGGTCCTTGAAAATACACATGTTGGGTGTTGTATCCTTGATAAGAGCAGATACCAACTATAGGAGAGCTTATATGACACCTTTATGAATGGAAAAGCTAAACTAGAGACATTTACAAGATGCATTTTATTGATCTTTGCAAGCGTTACCCCCATATTTGCATGGGGGTAACGCTTGAACAACCCTTCACAACCCTATAGAGGAGGGGAAGAGTTATCTGAAGGTCCATGTGGCAAATCTTTTTTCTCTCAAAGTCTTTGTACAAAGGCAAAAAACAACTAAAATATGTTTCGTTTAGTGCCATGCTTCACACTTTAAAAAAAAGAAGATCAGTGTTTTCTTCTTAGATGACGGAATACTGGTGAAATACATTGAAATGGGGAACACAAAATACTGGAACACTAAAATGGCAAGCAGTAGTCATCGGTTTTTATCCAAAGGCCTTAACATAGTCAAAGGTCACCGAAATGTGTGCAGTTAGACATCATGGAGTTCACTCCTGCACCAATAATCATGTAGGCAGGTTTTGATGCAGGTTTTCAAACAATGTCAGAAATTTCTTTGATGCATTTCAAATATCTGATTGAAGGTTATAGTGGGAGCCAATGCGTTCTCATCTCTCATTCCTCAGTGACACTTTGTCAGATACCATGACACAGAAGGATAGACAGCCAGCCAGGAAGATAGCCTGACAAATAGATTAGATAAAATAAATTATGTGCATGAAATCAGAGGCATGCGAGTCTTAAGTCTTTGTGTTTCCTCCCAGAGGAAGGTGTAGACTAGTGCAGGATTTCAGATTTCAAGCTTCTAACGCTCTGATGCAGTTTCACCTCATGGGACCTTATTAGTCGATGGGTCACTACACACTGCACCCCGAACCGAACAGACTCCTGTGCTCGTGCCAAAACTTGTCTTGATTAATTATCAACAGAGGCCATATCCAGCTGCCACGGGAAGCGAGACAGAGAGAACGAAAAGCGAACATAGCAACCGTCGCTGCTGCTAATGCTGCTGCTAACGCTACCGCTGCTATTTGCATGGCAGCTCTTGAAACCTGAAAAGCTGCTTCACATAAAATGTATAATAAACACCAAAATCCAAAAGTACCTATTCAGTTTGATGTGCAGTTTTTCATCTAGTCCAAATACACATCAGAATAATTTAAGGTCATTCTAACTGATTATGTTCATTCCTGCTACCGTCCTACCTTCTCAGTTGATTAAATACCTGCAGCCATCGTACATCAGCAGGAAGGATATGTGCGCTCTCTATTTTGAGAGAAGCGCACCTCATAATTACAGAGCAGTGTGTTTATAATGAGTTAAATCCTCCAACACATGATCAGGATCTATCTTTGCTTTTGTACACTTGTCAAAGCCACATGTACTTGTGCCTTTTTAGTTGAAATTAGGGCTCAGTTACTCTTCCTGGCTCTCAGCCAGAGCCTGTAGGTTTCTGGTTCTCTGTTTGAACCTGTCTTTCTATCTAAAGCTGAACCCATGTCCCTGGTGGAGCTTAAGCCTGATCAGGTCTTTCTATCAGAGATCAACTGCATGTCTCTCTGAGCCAGGGGAACGGTTCTGTCCCTTGTCTGTACCTAAGGCAGTTTTCCAGCAGTCAGATCCTTGAAGTTACACTTTCCCTGCTCCAGAATCTGTTTTTGACTCTCTGTGTGAGCCTCACCCTGAACCTCACATGAACAATAAGCACTATGCAAAGCTATCCCACCCATACACCAGCGCCAGTGATTCTCTAGTTCCTGGATCGTCTCCTCCATGCGAACATTCAGCAGTTCGTATCCCCAAGTGGAGCTGCTGACCCAGCTTGACATCCTCCTCGCCGCAGGCTGCACTGTCAGCTTCCTTCAATCCTTCCCTCTAACTCTGCTTCTTCACCGGACCCTCTGCTTTCTCTCTCTCTCTCTCTCTCTCCAACACTGATAATAAGTGCCTCTACTGCCAGAAAATTCAGAACTAGTTTTATTTTCTCTGGCAGATCCATCTGGTCTCCCTCCCCTTCAGACAAATTTCCACCCGACCTGGATCTGGTCGGGACAATCAAGTGTTTATCTAATACGGGGCGGATTTAATACGATGACTGTACAGAGTCAAACCAGTGTCATTGCCCTCACTGGATGTGCTTGTTCCTGCAAGGCACCGCTGAAATCAGCATGCGTCTGTTTGAGAGCGAGAGAAATACAGACAGAGGGGAAAAGGAAGCTGAAGGTGGACTATTTCATGCTATGTTTCTGCAAGTTATTATTAACTTACTTAGAATGCTGCTTTGACTCATCCGTCCGAAGCCATGTTATTTTTTCGTAAGTTGACCTGAACCTGCCCCACACACCACTACATTTCTCCTTTACAGACATTCTGCAGCAGTCAGGTCAGCCTTCACTGACTGTTCTATTTGCTGTAGCAGAGGGGCGAGTGAAAAATTTCAAATGTCATCATTTTAAAATAGTCTCTTCATAATATAGGATCGTGAAACCTTCCAATATACCCATCAGGTTTAGCCCAAGTCTGTGCTAATGCTTGCCACCGATGTGAAATAGTTATAATAACAGTAAAATATATTTTCTCTGAAAGAAGAACAAACAACTGCACCTATTAATAAGAACAATTCAGTTGCCATACCTTGGTAACCTACCAACTATGCTCCATCATACATTTCATTGCTCTGATTGATTGCCAGTGTGTCCATCCATGCTGGACATTTTGGTCTGAGCCCATTGATAATGCCCCTTTCGGAAGTGTAATATAAAATATCCTGGAACTTTCTGTTCTTCTGGGCAGTCATGAAACTAAAAGTTTGTTTCTGCCTGCACATGATGTTACAAGCAACATTTCCGCTTGACCCAATGTAAGTCGCACAGAATAGAAATGCATTTGAAGGTGAACGCTGGATACCATGACGAACTATTAAATTCCACCTATTTAAAATACAGCTATTCATACCATGGTCACTTTAACTGCAATATTATTCATACCATGGCCACTTTACCTTACGATATTATTTATACCATGGTCATTTTACATTGCAATGATACTCATGTCAAGTTCAACTTCTGAAAACGACATTGAGCATTTGTGCTATTGATTAAGATCAAGCCGTCTTGATTGTGCTGACCTTTGAAGAAACAGTGAACCAGAGAGTTCAAAATAGAGGAAGCAATGGCTAATTACGCTCTAACAGTTCAGTTTAGGACCCGAATGCAGGCACACCAGGAGACGGAAAACTGTTAAGACAGTTTATTGTCACAAAAGTTGTAGTTAGATTTGATGGTTTGGCTGGAGGGGGTCTTCTTTTTGGACGGTAAGGTTAGACTGTCGTTCTAACAGGCATACAGGTGATGAAGACTCAGCTGGACGTGGCAGGTATTCAAGCAGGCAGGCAAAGGCAGAACACAGGATTAGCTAAAAAAAGATGAGCACACAAAACAAGACAGCAAAACTAAGTCCTCTGCCATAACATCTGTACTGCATACAAGACTGAGCAATGAGCCAGAGGGTTTAATACTAATACGGTTTGTAAGAATTGATTAGCTGATTGGCTGGTGCTGCAGTAGATTGACAGAAGAGGGAAACCAGGAGGCCAGGACCAGCATACACATACATACAGAGGATGACAGGCTGAGAACAACCATGAAACACCAGGAAGGGGAAACAGGAAAACACAGGGAAGAGGGAGAGTCAAGGCCGATACCCCCGCTGTGTTGCACCATCAATTTTTATTTGACCTTCCCTGTTGTAGTAAAAACTGCTCAACAGAAGAGACAGTTATGGGACAGTAGACAAATGGGACTATGGGACAAATGCGTCTTTTAACTAAACGTATTGTGCCATTAACGACCAAACTAACTAGCTTGCAAGGACTGAGGGCTTTTTAGCCCTCTTCATTAACTCTTTATTGAGTGAACTGTACAATAATGAGAACGTCTTGAAGAGGCATTGTGGCTGACTAATGTCAGCCTGACTCGTATGTCAGTGGTTAGCTTAGCTAGCTACGGCAGTTTACTAGCCATGTGAGTAGTCACTTGTTCCTCTTGCACTTTCTCGTGTGACCAGTGACCACCAAAGGTAGATAACTATACTCACTGACTTGAGCATCATTACCCACCTTTTCCAAGATCTCACCACAAAAATAGTTTTGCCTTATAGTGGAAATGGCACAGAAATGGAAGACCTACACAGGCTTCCAAAACCCACCTAGAGCGCACCTTCAAATATGTTTACAGATATCAAAGAATGGGCAGATCTGAAACAGGTCAATAAAAGCCTTATTCCAAAAACAGTCCACAGCTGTGTCTGGCCAAGGGCAACATGATTTTTTGAGCACAGTGGTTAGAGCTGTGCTTTTATCACTATAACAGCTGTTTGATTGGAAAACGTGCTATGTCTCCATTTAAGTCCACCAACTGTATCCAGTGTATATCTCGTGCACAACCAGTGGTTTCCAAGGGCATAAAGCAAAGCCTAATTAGAAGAATGTGTCCCCTTTGTGGGTTCTATCGTAGTTATTGAAAAGTGTAAAATAAGCACGGACAAGCCAGAGATAGCGCAGGATAGGACCGCGCTGTTACATTCACACAAGAATTTAATCTACATTGTAAAGAGACTCGAAGAAAAGAGGATGGAGACCAAAGTCAGTGCTGCCATTTTAGCATGCAAAGGCTTATCACATAGGCTGATCATGATTAGCTACTCACATATATGCAAATTCTGAGTGAGTGGATGTGTAAAATTGAGTCTCTGTTAGGATGTAAAGCATGTGTGAAATAGAACAGAAAGACTTTTTTTTTTCCCTTTACTTTACACTTACTTTCCCTTTACTTTACGCTACATAAGACTCTGAACTTGAACTCAGTGTGAAAAATACACATGCATCATGCGCTGATTATATTCTACGGGAGCGGAGACAACATACGGTACGGTGTGGAGAAAACCAACAAATGCATGTGGAACTTGAACTTATTTCCAAGCTGGGTGACCTTTGTTGTTCCAGTTGCATGTATTGCATGACATATTGCTGTGCCACATCACACTGACCAAACACTCTAAACACAATTTCAATAACTTGTGGCTCCCATTTGATTTCCTCTGAGAGCTTTGCTACGCATGAGGAAATGGCAGCAAATAGATATGTTTTTTTTTCTTTTTTTTTTTCCTGAAATATTTTCTTCCCAAAAGCATTGTCATTTACAATGACGTATTTGATCCCTGAAGACATAATTGCAAGGCAAATAGAGGCTATTATGTGCTGAGGTTGCTTATATGTGCACTCTGTATGCATGCTAAGATGGAGCCTGACCTAAGCCATTACATTCCTCTCTGGAGGACAGTTCTCTGAGATAGAGGTTGGCTGATGCCAAAGTAGGTCTGAATTAAATTGGATGCTCTGAAACACGGCATGACAGACAGAACAGTCTCCATCAGGTAAAATTGTGGGAAGCATCCCTTCAGGACCTACACAGCTGCCTCAGGCAATAAAAAGATTAATAATTGAATAAATATACATGCATAATAAAAAGGCCATTAGTTTCAATAGAAGGACGATTAAATTATTCACAAGAAACTGTGGTAAAAAAGACAGGAGTTAAAGCAAACTATCTGAAGTACTTCTAGTTACGTAGTCTGTAATATATAGTGGACAAAATGCAGTTTTGTATTAGGAGGTGAAACTTGGAGGAACCTTGTGGAATTGGCACATTAATACATTATGGCTGGTCCTTCCTCACAAAATATCAGTAAAATCAGTAAAATACAGTCCATGTTTATGTGCACAAATTGCACAAAGTGCAAATTGGTGACATTTTTAGCACATTACTTGCTGACGCTTTCGATCAGCGGTGATGATTCTGACTTTTTTTCTATATATGGAATGTGCATATTCTCTTCCATCTGTTGTCAGCATTTAGGATCTTATTGACTGAAAGATGTTTTGTTACATCGTGTATGTAGGACAGACAGAATGGGGATAGTTTTGGATAAATGACATTTTGAGTTCGATTCAAGGATAAACAACGAGCTCTGTAATCTTTCTGAACTGAGTCAGACTGATGCACATCAGTGTCAGATGGCCATTAACCTGGATTATGATGATTTAAATTTAAGTCGTAAAATAGCTTTGATGAGGTCGATGTGCTATGTAGAAACATGACAGCCTTGCTTTTGATGGTTTACCAACTGAGGTTGGCGTAAGAAGGCTCAAAGCTTGGAAACCACCCGTTGTTAGAACCACTTCCATAATCCATGTAAATCCATTTCAGATATTAAACATTTCACTGATGACTGTGTAAACATAGATTTTTATTTCGGTTGCTAATTGTGTCTCATTAGTGTTTTAGGTTCATTTTGTTAGCTTGTTTCTGAGAAAAAGAGTTTTTTCCATCCTGCTGAAAGAAAAGATTTTCAGACATACATGTTTTTTTAATCGGAAACTTAAAACACATGCTTCTTTAGTTATCTTTCCCTGCTCTAATCCATCTCTCTCCATCTCCATCTCTTTCCTTCTTTCTGATGTTGCTATATCTGACCAGTGATCTTTTTATTCACATTCCTTGAGCCAGTTGGTCAGTGGATGCGAACTAAAGTTATTTCACATCTAGAAACTTCTACTTTGGTGATGTAATAATTAAAATGACCCAACCAGTGCACTAACCAGCTTTTCAGAGCATAGTGTGTCCTTCAGAGCAGGTCGGCTGCCAGTCCTGCTCTCTCTCTGATCCATGCTGTCAAATCAGTCTGATCCCTATATTAATAGAATACATGAATAATTTCTCTCTCTCTCTCTCTTTTTTTTTTTCAAAAGAAAATGAATTATAGCAGTGTATCTTTTAGTAGCACCATCCTGTAACTTGAAGAAATAAATGCCTCGCTGCTGGAAATGTTACATAATTTACCCGTTCGCTCCTGGGAAAGTCACTACATGTAGCGTGTAGGTTCAGTAGAGAGGTTACATCCTCCACCTACTGGTTTTACTCTTAGAGGTAGATGTCTAGACAGGATCTAGACTCAAGGGGATCCTGTCCTATCTTCGTTTTGGCCTACGCTTAATGAAATGCTTTACATGTATGGAGTGTGATTGGCAAAGTCAGTCGCTAACCTCAATAGATACGGTTACTTTCTTTGTCCTCTCCTTATGTAAATGTACTCTCAATTTCAGCTCACGGCCTGTTATCTGTATTAATATGCTAGATGCATGATGCTACTTATTCATTTTAATGTAGCATTTGGACATTTGTTTAGACCCTCCCTAATTCATCACTAATGGACAAAGGATTCACTAAAATAATAAGCTTTAGGGCTACCTAGCGGCACGCTAAGATAAAACAAGGTTTCGGGATGTTTTAGCTACTAGTCAAATTGTTGCCCTAGCTAAGGGAAGTGGTGCATAACGATTTTCTCTGCAGTGCTGTTGTGGCTGTACAGTAAGTACCTTTAACTGTATGCCATGAGCCTATAATTAGCTACAGCTCTCTCAGTACTACTACCTACTACCTCCTGTAAATTATCGAACCAACAACACTCCTGGCAAATATAGAATTATTCATAAATGGTAGCACACTCAGTGGAAGCAATTGATGTAGTTGCAGTACTGAAATTAGTTTGTCATATATATATATATATATAT
>JAATJX010002971.1:0-14315 GCA_028641955.1 Protonibea diacanthus | reverse complement strand
CCCAGCAGAGGACAGTCACAGAGAATGAGTTGTGAAAAAAAGCAGAGCGTCTCTGGGAGGTCAGTTTTTTGATTGGTTGCGTGTTTTAAGGTAAGAATCACTTCCAGTAGCATTACAATAACTTTATTTGTCTCATGTGACGATATGTCAAGCTTGTGACTGTTAACGTTAATTAGCATGAGAAGGTTGAATTCTTTGGATTTAGAGAAGGCTAGCTTGCACACTTTGGATGTAACATTAACATTATTTACATTAAGTCTAACTTTAGCTAGCCTCTTAAGCCCGAGAGACCCCTGGGCAATAGAGATGTCATGCTCTGATCTTTTTACAGATTCAAATCTTTCTGAGTCACTCACTACACAGATTCTGATCTTACAAGTCATTTGAGTCAATGTGTCCATAAACATATGAATTCTACCAGTGAAACACAAGTCCCACTGTCTTGGACTACAAATAGGCTAAATAAATTCAAATTTGAGAGCTATTATACAAGGAGGGCAGTCTACTGTTTGTGCATTTGAAATTTTGATGAAGGAAAAACAACTTTGCTCTATATTAGCCTAGCCTCTAACGTTCATTTATACTTAATTGTGTTAAATCAAGTGCAGTGAATAAGATCATTAGTATTAACGACATATAATGCTGCAGTTAAAATTACATTAATTTGGTTACGTCCCTCTTACATTGTTTTTAGCCTATGAGCTATGTTAGCCTCTGTCAGGGACCAGACTAGGACACAGGACAGTTTTTCTGAGTAATTTATTTTTTTGGTTTGTTTTTCCTCGTAATTATTTCAGTTTTTCTGAGTAATTTTTATTTTCCTGTTTTTCTCAGTAATTATTTTTCTGTTTTTCCTGCTAATTTTTTGCCCCTGTTTTTCGTGGTAATTTTTTTCCCCTGTATTTCGGGTTATTTTTTTTTTCTGTTTTTCGTGCAAATTTTTCCCCCCGTTTTTTTCTGAATTATCGAGATACACTATATTGCCAAAAGTATTTGGCCACCCATCCAAAGGATCAGAATCAGGTGTCCTAATCACTTGGCCCAGCCACAGGTGTATAAAATCAAGCACTTAGGCATGGAGACTGTTTCTACAAACATTTGTGAAAGAATGGGCTGGTCTCAGGAGCTCAGTGATTTCCAGCGTGGCACTGTCATAGGATGCCACACAAAGGATGCAACAAATCCAGTCGTGAAATTTCCTCGCTCCTAAATATTCCAAAGTCAACTGTTGGCTTTATTATAAGAAAATGGAAGAGTTTGGGAACAACAGCAACCCAGCCACAAAGTGGTAGGCCACGTAAACTGACAGAGAGGGGTCAGCGGATGCTGAAGCGCATAGTGCAAAGAGGTCGCCGACTTTCTGCACAGTCAGTTGCTACAGAGCTCCAAACTTCATGTGACCTTCAAATTAGCCCACGTACAGTACGCAGAGAGCTTCATGGAATGGGTTTCCATGGCCGAGCAGCTGCATCTAAGCCATACATCACCAAGTCCAATGCAAAGTGTCGGATGCAGTGGTGTAAAGCATGTCGCCACTGGACTCTAGAGCAGTGGAGACGCGTTCTCTGGAGTGATGAATCACGCTTTTCCATCTGGCAATCTGATGGACGAGTCTGGGTTTGGAGGTTGCCAGGAGAATGGTACATTTCGGACTGCATTGTGCCGAGTGTGAAATTTGGTGGAGGAGGAATTATGGTGTGGGGTTGTTTTTCAGGAGTTGGGCTTGGCCCCTTAGTTCCAGTGAAAGGAACTTTGAATGCTCCAGGATACCAAAACATTTTGGACAATTCCATGCTCCCAACCTTGTGGGAACAGTTTTGGAGCGGGCCCCTTCCTCTTCCAACATGACTGTGCACCAGTGCACAAAGCAAGGTCCATAAAGACATGGATGACAGAGTCTGGTGTGGATGAACTTGACTGGAATGCACAGAATGGCTCGGAATGGTGGGAGATGGAGAGGAGCTCTTCGCTCAATTCCTGAACACCCTTCAAGACCCAGGTGAGAAATCATCCACTTACCTTCATCGGCTCCAGCTAGCCTTAAACTGAGCTGCAAAAAGAGGGGGAGTTACACACGAAGAGATGGACAAACATCTCCTTAAGCAGTTCTGCAGGGGGTGTTGGGATAACACCTAACTCACCGCCGTGCAACTAGAGCAAAAGAAGAGCAGCCCACCCCAGTTTTCAGACCTCTTGCTAATGATTTGCTCTGAAGAAGACAGACAGCAAGCAAAATCCAGTTGCATGAAAAAACATATTGGCATCACAAAACAAAGAGCTCAGATGCAGTTACATGGTGCATATGGTTGTGAACCAGAGGAGAGCATGAGCATGAGTAGTGTCAGTGCTATTGAGGATCTGAGAAAGCAGGTAGCAAGTCTGCAAAGCCAACTAACTACATTCATGTCACAGAAAAAGACAAAAGGCGCTAGCAGCAGGGGATCTGCAGGGACGCCTCAGAGCAGAACGTCAAAGCCAGATAACACAGATACAGGCATACAAAGATAGACCAAGAAGAAACAAACATACAGACCCAAGCCCTGGTACTGTTTTACCTATGGCGAAGATGGTCACATCACCCCCTCCTGCACTGACCCTGCCAATCCCCGCCTAGTGGCAGAAAAGAAGAGGCAGCTAGAGGAAAGACAGCACCAGTGGGAAGCACAGAATGGTTCAAACTTACCTTTAAACGACTAACAGTTCCTGTTGTGGGACAAACAGGGGCTGACAACAGCATCCCTCCAACGTAAACAATGAAGACAACATTCCTGTTAAGAAGACCAAAGCCAATACACCAGTGTGCAATGTCCAAACATGTTCCAGCCTACGACATTCAAAGCAGGACCAACTGTTTCGACTTCCCAAACGGCTAGTTGGCACCAAGAGCACAGCTCAAGTGACTGTAAGAAGTGAAGAAGTCAACTGTCTTCTTGACTCAGGCTCACAAGTTACCACAGTACCTGAGTCATTTTACAAGCAGCACCTCTCAGAGCAGAAGATTAAGCTGCTTCATGATCTCTTGGAAGTGGAAGGTGCAAATGGCCAGCTAGTGCGTTACCTTGGCTATATCGAAATGACCATAACATTTCCAAAAGATTTCATAGGAGCTCCAATAGATGTAAACACACTTGCCTTGGTTGTTCCTGACACTTCACAATCCCTCATGCTCATAGGCACAAACACCTTAGATGTGCTGTTTGACATTTACTCAGAAACTGATACAGGCAGCGCCAGCCCCTCCCACATGGCTACAAAATAGTTTTCAAGGTTATTGAGCTAAGACGGAAGCAAGCGAGCAACAACTACCAGGGGGTAGTGAAGATGCAAGGCAAGACGCCTCAAGTCATCCCAGCTGGAGAAACTGTAGTGGTGGAGGGAGTTGCCCTTGTCAGTGGTTTTCAGGATGAGAAATCCGTCGTCGTTGAGTCTCCATCGTCGTCCCCCTTGCCAGGTGGCCTACTAGTAAAAGCTAGTCTGGTTGATTTCCCTCAGCTACGGCCCCATAAGCTGCCAGTCGTCATAAGCAATGAATCTGATCATGACATTGTCATTCCCGCAAAGTGCACCATTGCAGAAATTAGTGCTTATCAGACCATCCTACTAAAAGAACATAGTGTAACTAATCAGTCACAATCCCCCCAGAACTCCTCCGAGACCCAGTCATCCCAAGAACTCACCTTAAATTTTCATTTCGGTGATTCCCCAGTCCCCCTTGAATGGAAGCAACGCATCACTCAGCAGCTCAACAACATGCCTGAGGTGTTTGCGCATCATGACCTGGACTTTGGCCGGACGGACCAGGTGCGACACCACATAAAACTCTCGGATGAAGCGCCCTTTAAACTACGTACCCGACCAATCCACCCACAGGACATTGAAGCTGTCCGAAGGCACATCAAAGAGCTTCTGGATGCTGGAGTTATCAGAGAGTCAGAGTCACCATTTGCATCACCCATAGTGGTAGTCCGGAAAAAGAATGGCCAAGTCCGGTTGTGCATCGATTATAGACGTCTAAATCTCCAAACTATAAAAGATGCCTACAACCTTCCGAAGCTGGAGGACACATTCTCAGCCCTGAGTGGTTCACAGTGGTTCTCTGTCCTCGACTTGAAGTCGGGATACTACCAGATTGAGGTTGAAGAGGCAGACAAACCGAAGACGGCCTTTGTGTGTCTGCTCGGTTTCTGGGAGCTCAATCGAATGACTCAAGGAGTGACGAACGCCCCCAGTACATTTCGGTGCATGGGGGATATGCATTTGAAAGATGCGCTGGTCTTCCTTGATGACGTTATTGTGTTTTCCAGAACCCTTGAGGAGCATGAAGAAAGATTTATGAGAGTGCGAACTCGTCTCAAAGAGTTTGGTTTGAAGTTGTCCCCAGAAAAATGTGTCTTCTTTATGACATCAGTCCATTATCTGGGTCATGTAGTCTCCAGAAATGGTGTAGAGACAGATCCTGAGAAGATCTCAGCCCTTAAGACCTGGCCTGTACCCCAGACCCTACGAGAACTGAAATCTTTCCTTGGTTTCGCTGGGTACTATAGGAGGTTTGTTAAAGGTTATGCCACCATCGTAAAGCCTCTTCACAGCTTGACCTCCGGCTACCCACCTCTCCACAAGAAATCAAAAGCGAAACCAACAGACACAAGACAGAAGGCAAATCAATACCATGACCCCAAAGAGCCCTTTGGAGGGCGCTGGACCCCAGGCTGCCAGCAAGCCTTCGAGGCAGTTATCCAGAGCCTCACAACAGCCCCTGTCTTAGCCTTCGCTGACCCCCAGAGACCCTACATATTACACACCGACGCCAGTACCACCGGGCTCGGTGCTGTATTGTATCAGGAGCAAGATAGCCAACTTAGAGTCATAGGGTATGCAAGTAGGGGCCTGTCACGAAGCGAGAGCCACTATCCAGCGCACAAGCTAGAGTTCCTGGCACTCAAGTGGTCAGTTACGGAAAAGTTCAGCGACTATCTTTACGGCAACCAGTTCACTGTTGTAACAGATAGCAACCCACTGACTTATATCCTGACCTCGGCCAAACTTGACGCAACGAGCTATAGGTGGCTAGCCGCGCTGTCCACATTCTCCTTCAGACTCCTCTATCGCCCAGGAAGGCAGAACGAAGATGCAGATGGATTGTCACGCAGACCACATGGGATGTTAACAGATGATCTGAAATCACAAAAAGAGAGAGAACGCATACAACAATTCACACAAGACCACCTTTCTGATCCAAAGAACATCAATGTGGTGGATCAGTCTGTTGTGAAAGCAATCTGTGAGAGACAGCTTATCTACAGTGTCGGTCCTGATGATGAGAGAGATGGAAACACAGATTGTGTTGCTTTAGTGGAGACTCTCGCCGTGTCCCCCAGTGCTGTTCCTGATAGCTATGGACAAGAAGAACAGTTTGGAGGCCTTCCAACCATCCCTCATCTGTCTGAAACAGAGATGGCAGCTAAACAAAAGAGCTGACCAATGTATAAAACATGTTATCAACCAGATCGAACATGGGGACACACCACCACCCACTTTGCGCACCCAACTTCCTGATCTCCCACTCCTTCTCTGAGAACTCCACCGTCTCAAGCTCCATAATGACATCCTGTTCAGGCAACGCCAAGTGGGATCCCAGACAGCTTACCAGCTTGTTCTTCCAGCTGAGCTCCGCAACACAGTTCTCCCCAGCCTGCACGACCATATGGGCCACATGGGAGTCGACCGGACCTTAGACCTTGTAAGGACCAGATTCTTTTGGCCGAAGATGGCCATGGATGTGGAAAAGAAAGTGAGGACATGTGGCAGGTGCGTGTGGAGAAAGGCACGAGCTGAAAAAGCAGCCCCATTGGTCAACATTAGAACCACATGACCTCTCGAACTCCTCTGTATGGACTACCTGTCCCTGGAAGCTGACAAAAGTGGGATCAAGGACATATTGGTGATCACTGATCACTTCACTAAATTTGCAGTTGCAATCCCAACACCCAATCAAAAGGCCCGCACAGTAGCGAAGTGTCTTTGGGAGAACTTTATGGTACACTATGGTACCCCAGAGAAGTTACATAATGACCAGGG
This sequence comes from Protonibea diacanthus, assembly GCA_028641955.1. Lineage (NCBI taxonomy): Eukaryota > Metazoa > Chordata > Actinopteri > Sciaenidae > Protonibea > Protonibea diacanthus. The sequence continues at coordinate 8,237 of JAATJX010002971.1, read as the reverse complement.
TCCAGACTTTGAGTCCCGCACAATCAAGGAACTCTGTCAGGTGGCCGGTATCCACAAGGTTCGGACAACCCCTTACCACCCTAGGGGTAACCCCGTGGAACGGTTTAATCGTACCCTACTTGACATGTTGGGCACTCTCCAAGACCAAGACAAGTCCTGTTGGCGTGACCATGTGAGACCCCTGGTCCACGCCTACAATTGCACCAGGAACGAGGTGACTGGTTTTACCCCATATGAACTTATGTTCGGGCGTCAACCTCGCCTGCCAGTTGATCTTGCTTTCAAGTTGCCAGTGCAAGAAGGTCAACACTCATCTCACTCAGAGTATGTGAAAAGCCTCAAGTCACGTCTCAAGGGAGAGCTACAAGGTAGCTATGGAGAAGGCTGCAAAGATAGCTCACAAGAACAAAATGAGGTATGACAGGCATGTCACTGCCTCCAACCTGGAACCTGGAGATCGAGTATTGGTCAGGAATGTTCGTATCTGGGGAAAACATAAGATCTCAGACAAATGGGAACCCACCATTCATGTTGTGGTGAGAAGAGCAGGTACTCTCCCTGTATACACTGTTAAATCTGAAACCGGAGATGATCCCCTGAGGACACTACACAGGGACCTGTTGCTCCCATGTGGGTACCTACCTGTGGAGGAAAGCAGTGAGCCTGTGCAAAAGCCGATACCACGCAGGCCAGGAACCCGTGCAAAACCTGTGGTAGAGGAAGGGAATTCCTCAGATGAAGAAGATGATGCACTCATCCCTGTTTGGTTAATTCCCCCTGTTCCTGTGGTCAGTGAGAGTCCTGTGCACCCAGACCTGCCCATGACCAATGTCCAAGACACTCAGCATACTGAATCTCCAGGCCCTTGTCCTGTTGAGAGTCCGGTAAATGCTTAGAGTGGTGACAACCCACCTGAACTTGACACCCAATCCAATTTTGACAACTTACCTGATATGCCCAATAGTATTTCAGATAGTCCTTTGATATTCATCGAGTCTAACTCTAATCAGAGTGATACTGAATACTTACCCACCGATAGAGACACACCAACCAAACAAGCAAATGAACCCGCCTTGATTCAAAATCATTCACCTGATGATCATCCAGACGTTCAAGGAGAGCAACTTTCAATTCCCTCAGCTATGTCTAACAAAGATGAGGAAAATGATGGTTTTACAGGAGCAGAACCTGAGGAAAGAAAAGAGGAAACAGGTGAAATGGATGGAAAATTGGATATAGAGGAGAACACGGATACAAACAATTCTGTCAGGAGATCTGAGAGAAACCGTCAACCACCACGACGGCTTGATTATACAGAACTAGGAAGTCCTTTGATCACAGCAGTGAAATCATTCCTTCAAGGACTGTCCACAGCTTGGGCAGAAGTCATAAGTGAAGAACCTATTCAACCACCTACCTCGTCTCCCCGAATAATTATCATGTAGCTGTCCACCTCTCCCAATCTCACTGAACTCCTCCCACGCCCGAGTTTTTGCCTCCGCAACCGCAGAAGCCGCGTTCTGCTTGGCACGTCGGTACCCGTCAGCTGCTTCAGGAGTCAGGCCAAAAAGGTTCTGTAGGCCTCCTTCTTCAGCATGACGGCATCCCTTACCGTCGATCATCAAACTGCGGCCAAGGGCGTCCTGGTGCCAAGTGCACATATGGACACCCTTATGTTTGAACATGGTGTTTGTTATGGACAATCCATGACGAGCACAGAAGTCCAATAACAGAACACCACTTGGGTTCAGATCAGGGGGACCGTTCCTCCCAATCACGCCCCTCCAGGTCTCACTGTCACTGCCCACGTGAGCATTGAAGTCCCCCAGGAGGACGAGAGAGTCCCCAGAGGGAGCGCCCTCCAGCACCCCCTCCAAAGACTCCAAAAAGGGTGGGTACTCTGAGCTGCCGTTCGGCGCGTAGGCACAGACGACAGTCAGGACCCGTCCCCCCACCTGAAGGCGAAGGGAGGCTACCCTCTCGTCCACCGGGGTAAACCCCAATGTACAGGCGTTTCCCACCCCTGCTCTGCGCCTCTCACCGGGGGCAACTCCAGAGTGGTAGAGCATCCAACCCATCTCGAGGAAACTGGTTCCGGAGCCCACACTGTGTCTCAAGGCGAGCCCGACTATATCTAGCTGGTACCTCTCGACCTCGCGCACCAGCTCAGGCTCCTTCCCCATCAGAGAGGTGATGTTCCACGTCCCCAGAGCCATCTTCTGCAGCCGGGGGTCAGACCGCCATGGTCCCCGCCTCCGACTGCCGCCCAACTCTCTTAGCACGCACTAAGACATTAAAATAACATTTTAGGTGGCATAGAAAAAACAAAAATAAAGAAAATAAATGTTTACGGTTGGGGAAATGATTCTACAAAGGAAATGGGAATTCAAAATAAATAAAGGAAATGAATAACCTAACATAAACAAAAACACACTGGATGGGCATTGAACAACTACTCCCAGCATGAGCCAATGAAAGTTAAGTACATTTAAGTTATAGCTGCCAAGCCCAGTTGATTTTTTTTCCTTCCATTTCTCCTCTTTTCCACCTCTCTACACATACAGTACATAGCAGTACCACATTAACATGAAACCAGAACAGCTCAACTTGTGGTCTCTTTACCTGGGGACATCTGAGTCCATTTTTAAAAAAAATGAAATAAAAAGGGGAAGGGATAACCACCAGGAAAACAGCTTTTAGTTAATTCAAGCTCACCTGAGTAGAAGAAAGTGACGACATTATCCTACCAGTATCAAAATAAAAAGAACTACACGTTTACAAGTGGACAAAATAGAACAAAATACCTGAAGGCAGGCGGCAATTAAGATTGAAGGAAAAAAGGTTAAAAAGGTTAAACATGCCACCGCAATTCAGTCCAAAGGTACACCCTAACAGCTAACGTGGAGTGGGTCACTTTTCACAAACATTAACAAGGCTAAACCAAGTCATTAAGGGGAAATAGCCCATTGACAGCTATTTGTGCAGACACAGACTGTGGTGGGAGTCCGCCAGGAATAGTAAACTCATACACACATTTTAAGCATACACAAACAGTCATGTATCACCAAATGCCATCTGGATGGCAAACAGAGTTAGTTAAACCATGTTAGTTCACTGTTACTGGGAAGTCAAGTCAAGTATCAGCTGTGCTGGTGGAATTACTGGAGGATGCTGGCATATGTTGGTTAATGAAGCTGAGAGCCTCTGATGGCTTAGTGAAGCTCACCTTCCAGTTGTTCTACATGAATACCAGATGGGCAGGATGGTAGAAACGAAAGGTGATGTTAGCCTGGTGAAACCTGCGTTTCACACTGGTAAATGAGGAGAGGAGCCAGGCCTCCTCTGGGCTGACATCAGGGAAAAAGTTAATCTGCTTCTTGCAGTACAGAATTGGCCCCTCATGGCGGCTGGTGAGATGCAGCACCAATTTGCGTACTCTGTAGTTGTGTAGTTGTTGTCCAAACTAGAAGTGATCTTGGCTTGGCCTCAGCTGGAGGTTTGGGTGCGGTGGTTCGATGGACGCGGTGGGGCCAAAAACCTCACGGAGGAGGTTACACACAAGTTTGCAAAAACACCACTAAAATATATTTAAGCAGGAGCTGCTAGGAGAGGAGAAGTCACTTTACTAATTCCTAATTGTTTTTAGGCAAATCTAAAAAAAAATTCTACAGTGTTCAAGTGTACACAAGTGTTCATGTGTACTTTGACACAATAACACATTTCTTGATTCTTCATTTCTGTAATAATCTCACATGTCTTTCACATGTCATAGCTTTCTTTTGAGACCAAGATTATACACACAGCCCTTGTAGCTGTGAAGATATACTCCATTTATTTTGGGGAAGTCATTTGGGACAGGAGGCAGGAAAAATAGGCCTTGTGTGGAAGAGTGTGAGGGACCGAATCAGTCGGCAACAAGGACGACAGGTAACATCTTCAAAAAGGGGTCTTTATTTACCCAAAATATGCAAAACAAGTTTTCCAAAAAACAAAAGTAATGAAGAATCGGGCCCATAAAAGAGGTCAAATTAACAAAACATCAACTGAACAAACTAACAGAAGACGAAACAAACAGACCTGCCACTGAACACAAAAGGGGAACTTATATAGTGGGTGATCAGCCCATAGCAAACACAAAAGGGGTTGACACAAACACTAAACACAAAAGACAACAGCCAACTTATTAACAAACAAATCAGGAAAATTAACATATTAGAATAAACATAATGTATACTTAATCAAACCAAATGAAATTACTAATTATCTAGAAAGAATAAACAAAGCAACAAATCCCCCCCATGATGTGCAGGCCCTTTGGGTTGGCCCAATCAGCACCACAAAATGGCTGAACTTCTGAGGCGGATCCTTTTGCCCAGCCTTCCCAGCTCCAAGCAACAGCAGCACCAGCACCGGTAACTCAAAGAAAAACAGAAATTAGAAAACTATAAACAAAGACTGTACAAAAGCTATCTAAATGTGCGCGCTTCAAATAGAAAACTAATGTACTGTCAAAAAGAAACAATAAAGTGTTATGAACAGAAAATCTGTGATTTATTTCAATACTAATCCTAAACTAATGTAAACTAATAACTGAATGTATAATACAAATAATATATGAACAAAACTTAACAAATGTGAGCTCAGATTGTCACAGACATTTATAGTTGTGTGGTCACAGCTGTGGCCATCACAAAGAGGTTAGCTACTTGTTATTCCAGTTCCTCTTGTAGAATTGAACTGATGTTAGAGCTCTGGGACGACTCCTTTAATGTTACTAACATCACCATGTTGCACACGGTAACAACAAAAGTTGAGCTCCTCAGACAAAGTACCAACTTAACATTGGTTTGACTTTCTCAGACTAATATTGTCATGACCACAACATAACTGATGTTTTGGATTTGTTTTGGAACATGAGACTAATTCATGAGACAGTGGTGTGGACATTCAGCAGTAATGTCACTTTTGTAGCAGTCAGATTACATTCATTCTCTCTGTATCCTCACGCTAAAGTCGACTGGAAATCCACATTCTACATTTTAAAGCTGATGTTTCTAAAAATGTCTTCATTTATCAAAACAGACATTCAAAGATAAACAGCTGGTGAAATAAACAAACTGACAATATACATTGATTGCTGTGGTTTATTTTTTCTGTTGTACAGACTACATCATGAATACATCGGTGACCCGTTCAAAGAAAGCCAAGGCTCTCGTTTACTCCAAAACTCTTGTTAGGCAGCGCTAGTGTAATGGGGTGGTTATTTACTGCATGTATAATGTATTTCCCCTCTGTGTCCCCCAGTTGTTCTTATGTCGCAGCAGGTCTCAGCGGCCGCGGCAGGTGTGTCACGCCCCTTACCGGTACCTGTAGTGCAGCCGCGTTATTGGCTGCTAATGCAGACCTGTTTATATAGGCCCCGTTCCATGCAGTTGCTCTCTCTCCTCTGCCTGAGTGGGTGCTGGCCGGCGTGCAGCTTCGGCGAGCCGTGGTTTTCCCGGTGTATGCGCCGTGTGTTTTGCTTCAGGTATGTAGTGCAGTTTTAAAGTCTAACAATGTTGTAGGGTCCACTGTTGACGACTGTCTGTCACAGGTTGGCGTGTAGAGCCGCGAGGGTGTGCGTCCTGTTGGTTAACCGCTGCTGCCGCCGTAGCTTCTGTTAGCTACCCTATTTACAGGTGCAGGCTACAGTCTGCCATGCAGGTAACCAGTGCCACTAGTATTACAATGTTGCCTATTAATGCAGTTTATGTAATATGTATTGATTTACGTCTGGCTCTCTCTCTTTTGAAGCTTGCCTGGCGTTAGGCTGCTGTGTTGCCCTGCCTTGTCTCCTTTTCTTCCTTTTCCTCCTTGTCTCCTTTTCTTTTGTTTTTGGCCGCTTGCCTCCACGTTGTTTCTTTTTTGCTTCTCGAATCAACTAGTTCGCTGCTCTGCCGCTGCCGGTTGAACGCTCGTCTTAATACTGTAGTTCAGGACTGACTTACCATGACTCCTTAGTAAGTGTGGATACAAGGTGACAGCAAAACAGGATGAAACCAATATGAATATATAACAAAGGTGAATTGAAATGTATGATGTGCTTAATGTGTAATTATAATGCTGAAGTGGTGAGCTGGGGTATAGATAGACAGGAAAAGTGACATGTAGAGAAGTGAGGGTTTAGAAAACGAAGAGCAGAAAAGAAGAATAGAGACAGTGTTAGCTGTTAGGTCACCCAAAGGGCAGGTGGGTGAGGTAAATTCTCACACACGAATAACAGGGAGTGGTTAGACAGAGATGGGTACCAGTGATAAGTATGAAGAAGGGCAAAGAGCATAAGACATGTCTAAATAAGGGAAAAAACTGTGTAAGTTGCTAGGGAAACGACCCTTTAGGGAGGATTGCCAAGGAATACAAAAAGGCAGGGTGAGGGACCCCCAGATCAGATCTCACCCGGCTGCTTGCTATTGTGTAGGTATTCTGTGGAATGTGGTCTCCACCGTTTTGCAAAACGGTGAAATAAATGCTTTGAATTGATCAATGTCGTCTGTTTGCTCTATCCTGCATAAACCAACTCGGGGAGGTAACAGAGAGGTTTGTCTCAACATAAGGGGGGTGGCAAATCTCAGCTTTGTATGTATTATGGGTTTTGGTTTTCTTGTGTTTATTTGAGTTGTTTGTGTAAATAAGATTTTGTTTGGTTTCTTTTTCTTTCTTTTTTTTTAATTTTTTGCAGTGACCTCAGCTGGTGGACTCCTTCTTGACTTAGGATAAGTCAGATGGTACAGATTAATATTGTGCTCAATAAAATCTATTGTTTTTTTTTAGAAGATGAGTAACTAAATGATTATTGTAGCAATAAAACTTGTTAAACTTTTTTCTAACACCGTTGCTTGTATTCATTTGTGAGCCGTACCTGTGTATGGGTGATTTGGGAAACCCTCTGAGGGGGGAAAAAAAAGTAAAATCTTTAGGTGAAAGTCCAGAGGTGGCGTTGTCGGTTCTTTTAAACTCTCTAGATCTGCCACTCGCAGTTCCAGCAACGGGTATCATTCATTTGCTACCCACAGCCCCTTTTTTTTGCCACACTAGCATCCTCTCTGTGGAAAGACTGGAGATCACTGCTGAAGTGAGGAGAAGAAGACGGGGATGCAGAGCTGGATCTAAGCGCCAGGAGCAGAAAAGACAGTAAAAACCATATGTGCTTAAGCAATATTACACAAGGGTGCTTTGACATCATTATTGGCACGACAGTGATCGGTCAGGTCCATTAGCATCACTGAAGTGCCAATAATAAGTTAAAGCACACCCTCAAGTATAATATAGTGATTATACAACAATTACCAACTTAAATAAAATATATAATCAAATGTTTTGGGGCAATTTTGTCATGTCTTGATAAATCATGTTTTCAGTTCTCCTTATATCTCACTTGTCCTGTCTTTTTGGTCTCCGCCTTCCCGTGTGTCATCCCTGCTGCTCCCCGATTACCTGCCTTCCTCAGTGTGTTTTACCTGTGCCTGATTGTTTCGCCTCCCCTTTTACATCTGTATTTAGTCTCTGTGCTCCCTTTCTTTGTCGCCAGTTCGTTTTGTACAGGTCCCAGCGTTACTTTGTCTTGCATTTCTAGTTTTCTGATCTACCTGATTATCGACCTTGAGCCTGTTTTTGACTTTGATTATTGCTGTACGATTTTGTACCTTTGCCTGTACATTTTTTTTTTTTTTTTGTACTTCCTAGTTTGTCTAGTAAACTTTTTGAACCGCCACCTTTGTCTCAGAGTCTGCTTCACGAATCCTTCTGAGCCCTTCTGATAAATTTGCTCTCAAAATAAACATTTTTTTGCTCGTCATTTCTGTTTCTCCATTTCTGGACACCCCATGTATCTCCATAAAAGTCAAAATGTATTGAGTAAAAATCAATATAATCATTTCCAAAATGAACATGTTTTTATCTAACAGAATATTCCTCTTCAGTCCATATTAGTCCACTTTAATCTTTAGCCACTGAACTGTTTGATCTCTAACTTGCTGCACACAAACGAGGTACACACCTGTGTTAACGAGGCGGTCTAACAGCTCCATAACACAGAATATTGATTAAAGAAAGCTGAAATTGTAAATTCGGATGTGTTGTGTGTAGGTGTGCTAATTGCGTCCCCTGGCACTGCTCTCCTGAGCCGTCTCCACACCTCTCCCCTGCAGCTGATGAGAGTGGACAGCTGAAGACAGACAGGAAAGCAGAGAGAGACACAG
>JAATJX010002961.1:0-12482 GCA_028641955.1 Protonibea diacanthus | reverse complement strand
CTGTGTTCACTGTTAGACTGGACACTGCTGGTTCAGAGGTTCTGTTCACTGGAAGGTAGACGTTGATGCTGGCTCATAGCGTAGTTTTAGTGCAGGATGATGTCATCAGCACACTGTAAAATAACACGAAGAACAGCTGACAATACTGAAAACACTTTGTGGCAGTGTTGGACAGACACTGGAGGACAGACCGGCCTCTCGCTTGTTAGCTAACTACAGACCTGCTGCCCGGCTCCGTGTCGTCTCGCCTGTGTTTAACGGGTCAGAGAGAGAGACAGACTCTGTTTAGCTGAAGGTGTCTCATCTCTTATGTGCTAAAGGTCACTGATCAGCTCAGACAGACACTTCAACACAGATACTCTTAATTAAGACTCAGAGTGTGTGTGTGTGTGTGTGTGTGTGTGTGTGTGTGTGTGGTGTTCCCATTGACCTTCAGACATTAAATCACATCACTGCTGCCTCTGGGCATGCTGGGACACCTCTAACACATCCACAGAGTGAACCTGAACCCTGCACAGTCTGCTTAACAGGCTTTAATGTTCAGGAAGCTGTGCGAGGAACTTCTGGCTGATTCAGTCCGAACAGAACAAACGTCTGACGTCCTGAACGAGTGAGCCAAAAGTTTGGCTCAAGAAAGAAGACCAAGCTCTGCAGCAGAGGGTCATCACAGTTAGCATGAGTCCAAACCTGAGAGTTCTGGTTCAGACTGCCATGTCTTTGTGAACGGATGGTATCTACATGTGTGGTGCCCACCCTGAAGCATGGACAAGGAGGAGGTGTGATGGTGTGGAGGTTGCTTTGCTGGCGATACGCCATCCATCTGGTTGGAGCTCAGTGGGACAATCGTGTCATCACAACCCCAAACACACCTATACTTACTGTTTTCAGGTATCCAGGGCGTGGTGGAGGCCTATCAGGCCTGCCTCCCCAAGCTGCAGCTCTATGGTCCCACCAACATTGCCCCCATCATCCAGAAGGTCGCCAACTCCGCCTCACAGGAGGTCCACACCAAAGAGGCCATGGTGAGACACCAGAACATTCAAGTTCAGGTTTTTTAGCATGGTGCCTCTCATGACTTTCCTCTGTCTCGCAGCAATACTTCATCCTGCTGATTCTGACGGATGGCGTAATCACCGACATGGCCGACACGAGGGAGGCCATCGTCCAGGCCTCACACCTCCCCATGTCCGTCATCATCGTCGGGATCGGGAACGCCGACTTCAGCGACATGCAGATGCTGGATGGCGACGACGGGATCTTGCGATCGCCCAAAGGAGAGCCGGTCCTCCGGGATATCGTCCAGTTTGTCCCCTTCCGCAACTTCAAACACGTGAGTCTGACGGACGTTTACATTTAGTCCAATGCAAAGAGACTGCAATAAGTTCTACTCACACAGAACTAAGGTCCAGGTGGCTGTTGGTAGTACTGTAGAGGAGGTCCTCTGAAGAGCTGGAGGTCTGCAGGAGGTTGGTGAAGGTAGAGGGACGCTCCACCTACGAGGAACAACAGAGGAGAAAAGTTTGGCTTGCCTTGACATCAGAGAAGGTTAGCTGGTCGTCAATCCTGACTCCTGAGTTGGAGTGTGTGTTGATGTCGATGTTGATGGTGTAAAGTAGGGTTGACTGGGAGGAGGTGGTGGAGGAGGTTCAGCTGGAGGTGGTGTGCCGTCATCCTCTTCATCATGTCGAGTTTTGATCCTTTATTGTTTCCTTTTGGGATGAATTATTCAAGAGAACATGATTCTGACTTCATGAAGAAGTTTATCTTTCCTCTTTAATTTGAACTTTCCAGTTTTACTTGTAAATTTATTTTGAAGGTTTTGTTTCATCGTCATTTTGCTTCTTGTTGTTTGATGTGTAAATGAAGTTATTAAAAACGCATTAAGGAGATAAACCCTCTAAATATGATCACCAGATGGTGTGTTAATTTGAAAGATCTCTCCCTGATAGAAAATGATGCAGTGTGTATAAATATATATATAACTCTGTGACCTTACAGTAAGTGTGGATGACTGTGAAGTGTTCTGAATGGGGATGGAGCGTATTGGAGGTGGAGGAGGACGAGCTGAGAGTGTGAAGTTATTGAAGAAATGAGTTTTCACCCTTTAAGGAGGAAGATGGAGTGGCAATCTGCCCGCCAACCTCCAGAGAATGGGAATTTTTTTTATTTCTCTCAAATGAATTTTCAGTCTTTAACAAGTCTGAAGGTTGCAGACTGTAAAGTACAGTCCAGATTCATCTTCCCGGGTTGGACTCATTTCACAGGCTCTGGATAGATTTCCTCTCCCGGGTTTAATCCGCGTGATGAATGAGAGTTTCTGTCTTTGGCCCAGAAGAATGAATGAAAGATTTTCATTTGACAGCAGGAGAACAATGGCTGAGCCGAGCCGAGCCGAGCTGAGCCAAACAGGTCTGACTGAACAAACAGAGTCAGATTTAATCCACGTCGTACAAGACACTTTGCCAAGTGAAGAAAAAGGCGGATGTGACGTGAGGAGGAGGAAGCCGTGTTTACTAGTTGCTAATGGCTAACTTTGTTGTGTTGTGTTAGTCTGAGAAGTTATATTCAGAGAAATGGAGGAACACATTTATTATTTATTATTTATGATAGTCTGTGCATCGAAGAGGAGAAAAACTAAACATATGCTAAACTGCCATCTTGGGAGCCAAAACTCACTAAATGGTAAATGGACTGTACTTATATTTCTCCTTTCTAGTCTTCCGACCACTCAAAGCGCTTTACAGTACGTATCTCATTCACACACTCACACACCGATGGTTCAGCCTTCAGGAGCAATTTGGGTTCACGTCGACATGCAGACTGGAGGGGATCGAACCGCCGATCTTCTGATTAGTGGACGACCCGCACTACCGAGCCACAGTGTGCTCTTGGGTGGAAAAATCAACTGCCCTCTTCTACGTTCTGTTATTGTTGTTTCTTCTTTTTGTGTTTTTTTACTTATTGTGTATTTTGTCTCATTTTATGTGTAGCTGTATACTGAAGTGGATCAAAGCAGCTGCTAATGTGTGACGTGTAATGTAAAAATGGAAAATTGTGTTGTTTGTATGGAATGGAGTATAAAATAAAATGAGATCCAAAAAAGAATAGAGAAGTACAAAGAGGAGTATCTAAACTGAGATACAGCATCAGGAGATGACGACAATTCTGATCCTGTTTGATCGCTGTCCACGTCCAGCGCGGTGCAAAGGTCAGAAGGTTTGGGAATCCTCTTCTGGATCAGACACTTCTCTGACACTTCTCTGGCTCAAGGCTAGCTTTGGCAGCAGATTAAGGTAGTCCAGATGTCCTTCACATGAGCCACGTCCTCCTGTTCACAGGACTAATCCCTCCAGTATGAATGATAAAACCTCCACAGGATGAACGTCTTCGTTAGATGCCACCTCAACTTAATTTGGGTGAACTACCTACTGGTTCAATCTTTCAATCGAGTGTGTCACCTTCAGGCTCTTCACCGAGGAAGTCTGGTCCAATCAGTGTCCTGCTCCATGTTCCTTCACTCATGAACATCCATCCATTTTCATCCATCACAAAGGCAGCAAAGAAGTCCAAACATCCGTCTCATCATCTACCAGGTCCTTCTGGAGGATCACAAGTTTTCCCAAGCCAGTCTCTCCAGTCGGGTTTTGGGTCTATCCTGGAGTTTCCTATCAGATGGATGAACCTCCAAAGGAAGGTGTCCAAGTGGATCCTGAACCACACAAAGAAGCAGCGAGGAAACTCATTGGGTCTGCTTGTATCTGTAACCTTGTTTTTCTTAGTTACTAGCCAAAGTTTGTGACCACAAGTTGGAATCTACATCAGCTGGTCGATTAAAAGCTTGAACATAATGTTCAGGTAGCCATCAGCCCACCTCATGCTCCACCCTCACTCAAGACCCAGACAAACACCATCAGTCAACAATTGATTGTGTTTTTACAGCGCACCTTTGGAGGTGTTGACTGCTCAGTCTCCACAGCAGATTCACAGACTGCCTGACTTGTAGATCCTTAGATAGTCCCTCTAAAACCTGATGGATGATGGGAAGCGTGGGGTAAAGGTGATTCATGGTAAATTTGCAGTAACCACCATTTTGGTCGTGCAGCGTTGATCGATGTTTCTCTGTCTCTTTCTCTTCAGGCGTCTCCAGCTGCTTTAGCTAAGACCGTGTTAGCAGAGGTGCCCAACCAGGTGGTCGACTACTACAACAGCAAGGGCATCAAGCCCAAAGTGCCCAGCGAGTACCAGTCTTCCAGGCAGTTTGGCCCCTGAGCACCGCCAGCACGCAGCACAACTTCTCCTGGCCGGAGAATAATGTTTACTGTCTTTTGTTCTTTGTTGATGCGGATGGTAAAGGTGCTACATGCAGCATGTTATCATGAAGATGTTGGAGACGTGGAGGGTGTTTCATTTCCTGTTTGTTCTTTAGAAAAAACGTGAGTAGCTGCTGGACATAGAAGTGCTAGTTAGGATGCTCTGAAGGGAGAGGGGGCATGCAGATACCTTTTCCTGTTGCACATGCTGGATATGCAATAACAGACAGAACAAGCAGTCAGAGCACAAAGACTGATGCAATACAATGGCTGCTTTTCGGAAGTATCAACAAAAACAGCGGTGTGCCGTGATGCAATACAGTTTGTCAGCGTGCAATGATGCTGCAGTATATGAGCTTGGATTACATAGAAAACCACAGGTGAGGTTGTTTTGACGCATGTTGAACGTGAGGAACTTGTTTGACCCTTCAGTGAATCTGACTAGAAGACTCACTAGAATTTCTAAATGCATAACTGGTAAATATCCGTCACTTAAAACAGGGTTTACACTCCTTAGTAGCCATCGATAACTTCTTTATGTAGCATTAGCTTTGATATACTTTTAAGATTACAGATGTTAGAGTTTCTTTCTTTTGTGTAAGTGTTTACAGCAGCATTTCAGATCAGTTCATGATCTGATTGGAGGTGCAGTAAATCTATGACAGGAAACAACCCACCTCACAGAGAACAGTGTCCTCTAGAACAAACTGTGAGAACATCAAGTCAGCTCGATGTTCTTTGGCTGGTCTAGCTAACATGTTAGCAGTAAGCTCACTTGTATTTACGACATCACCGACGTTCCTGCACCGCACACTTCATGTGAACAACCAGATGAATGTTGTGGTGCCTCTTTCCCACCATCGAGTCATTTGCTACATTGGATCTCAGCTCACACGAACACATCGTAGGAAGCAGAGACACGCAGTCACAGTCCAACCGTGGTTCCATGTATAAAATGCTAACTGTAGCACCTTTGGCGTCCGTTGTGCATGCAGGCTCTACAGAGGCTGAGCCGATTGTAACATTCAGGAGTGTTTAGCGGAAGTGATAAGCACACAAACACACAACACTGACCAATCCAAACGCTGCTTCCCTGCAGATAGCATGACAGGTGGGGAAACAGTCAATGAAGGAATGTATGGACCCCCTTCTTCCCCCCTTCTGGTTTGTTTTTATACGAGTTTATCGAGATTTTGCTAAATTTCGTAAAGGTTCGTATGTTGTAAAGCATTTTGGATCTCTGCTAGATGAACAAGCAAGCTGCCTTCACAGACGTCGTTGTGCATCCTCTGTTCTTTTCTAAAGGCGAGGCAGATGCATGAACTGTTGTTTTGCATGCAAATCTCCATGCAGGACTCCTCTGTCCTTGTGGTTTCTGTTTCCTGGTAGTGAATAATATGAGTAATAATGACGTTTACAATGTACCCGATGACGGGGCTGTTCTACTCTCAAGCATGTTCACGTGTTAACGAAAATGTGTGAGTAGATATAAAAGCACAACCTGAGTATCTTTGGAGAGTTTACTAGAGTTTGGTTACTTTGTACCGCAACACCTGCACGTCTCTCTTTTTGTCTTTGAAGAACTGATTCTTTGTTTCACTGTTCACACTGGAAGTCACATCTGGCATGCAGACCACCTGAAAGGTGCAACCACCCTGTCAGCAACTTTAAGTCCTCAAGACATTTTCTGTCAGTTTCAGTTTAAACTACAAACTACAATCCTACAATTTGCTCAAGTCAGGATCAGACACAACTCATCCATCCATCCATCCATCAATCAATCGAATTAAGCAAGGAAGTCCAGACTTCAAACAAAGTACAGTTGCTTTTTACATCACATGTTTGGATATAATTTTCTCTATCTATGTCCTGTAGCTCCTCGTGGGCTTTCACAACTAGTACCCAGGTCAGATAAGAGTTGTGATTCCTCAAACAAGATCTGGGTTTGCCTCAAAGGCTCCTTCTGGTAGGACATACTGAATAAAAAACCCCCACGGTGAGGTGTTCAGGACACATCTTAATCAGATGCCTGACCCACGTTAAGTGTTCCCTTAACAACAGGAAAAAACAGTTGAGCTCCATATTTATGTCAAATCTTTTTCTTGTCAATGTAAACTCACTAAAATGCTGCTGCTTGCTCAAGGACAAAAACTTCAGATCCATCTATAATTTTCTGCCTTTTCACCGGGCCTGCGGAGTAATACGCAGCCATTCTAGTCAATGTATCAAACCCCACTGGCTCCACCGTGGTTTGTTTCAGACGTGTCCCAGAAGCGTGTCTACGCTCGGCTACACGTGAATTATGCGTCTGTTCTATTTTTGACGCTTGGCGCAAGCAGCACGCGTCAATCTACACAGAGCACCTTGAGCTGACAGGAAGCCAGACACAGAAACAGCACAGAGAATCTGCTGGATTTTCAAAATAAAACCCCCCGTGCAAACTGCCGGTCGTAAAAACAGACAAAAGAGAAACTAATGAAGTACGCAGCATATTTACAATGTAGAAGCATGTTTAGAAAAACAAACACCGGGAAAATGGCCAAATCTGAGCAAGTCTGAAACTCTCCCGGTGGGTTTGAAGTCGCATGCAGGACGGAACAAATACATGACGCTCACGCAACATGCCGCAGGCGGGCCTGGTGGATTTTCCCAGTTACACCCACCAGCTCTTCCAGATATCTCGAGGTCAGATTAGTAATCCATCTATTACATCCATCGATTCATTTTCCACTCATATAGATCAAGGTCATGTAGCACCAGGCTATGCAAAGCAGCCCTTACCTTCCCCAAACATGTCCTATTAAGACCTCTTCAGAGGATCCTGAGGTGTTCCAGTGTGTCGTGGGTCTACCTCAGGGTCTCCTACCAGTTAGAAGTGCCCAGAAAACCTTTACAGGGAGGAACCACCTCAACAGGTTCCCATCAATTCAAAGGAGGTGGAGAAGGTTCTAGTTTGAACTCTTTCCAGATGCCTGAACTTGTTTCCACGATCTTGAGGTCAAAACCCAAAAACTTATGACTGAAGGTGAGGGTTGGAACGTAGATTGACCAGCAGGCCTTCACCTTCAGGTCCAGCTTTTCACCCCAAAAGGCTGGTAATCGAGCTCTTGGCTGGTAATCGAGCTCTTGGCTGGTAATCGAGCTCTTGGTCTCGTGTTCCACGTTACATCTTAAAGTACTTGAATTCCTTCACTTGGGACATTGACTCACTCCCAACCAGAAGGACTTATCCCCCATTTTCAGGCTTTGTGACAGGCCAAAAAATGGCTGGTCCAACAGATGTGGGGCATCAGGAACAGAAATCACACCTGTGGTTTTAATGGATGCTTCATCTTGTTATGGACGACACCTCATCACACCTTGATGAAACAGCTAGCATGTCGAATTTGTTGCCTTCTTCCACCGATTTTGGAAATCTGATTCTGTCCCATTTTACACCTGCTGGGCGTCAACGACGTCAAACTTATCAACACTATTCAACCTGTGAGTCAGTCCTCAAACCTTCTGTGTAGGTTCAGTTCAACGTTTTCTAAATATGGGTGCCTGTCAGGGAATGCTTTGATTCATCAGAGAAAGATTGTAGTTACAGCACACAGACTACAGTCAGGGTATGGTCAGGGTCAACAGGTCAACACTTACTTTAGTCCATGCTATGTTAACGACACGTAGAAAACAAAGACATCATGTGTCTGATTCTGGCATAAACTACCATTTGGTAGGAATCTGTCTTCCTGACATCTTGTTTATCACAGTGGCTAACCAATGCAGATTGGAGAAACAGCGTCATGTGATAAATAAAATCAGTATTTCATGCCTTGTTAATGACTTGTGCCGGTCATTTCAGGAACTGTTTTCACATGTTACATACTGCGCACGTTCCTTCATTTCAAACTACACGTACTTCATCGTGTGGAACAAAGAGAGAAGGCAGAGATGGACGACAGGTGTTGGGGACACGTGACGTATCGTTGTGTTAACATGCAGTATTGTGTGCAAAACAATGACAAACTTACTTATGATAATAAAAGTTTTATCAGTAACCCCTGAGTGTATCTGTGCGTCATGTGAGCTCACTGTTTGTTTGTCCTGTTAATATTCGATCAATCAACAATAAGTGAACTGAGCATCATCCAGGACAACAGTACACGTGACATCCATTGCACGTCTGTCCGTTCTGGGAGAGGGATCCCTCCTCTGTGGCTCTTCCTGAGGTTTCTTCCACCTTTTTTCCCTGTTAAAGGGTTTTTGTGGGCAAGTTTTTCCTCACTTGAATCAAGGGTCTAAGGACAGAGGGTGTCACTCCCTGTACAGATTGTAAAGCCCTCTGAGGATAATGTGTTTGTGACTTTGGGCTATACAAATAAAATTTGATTTGATTTGATTTGAACAGTGGATCTGTCCGTCTGTGAAGGGCTTCTTTGGACTTCCTGGACCTGTAACCTAAACAAACTACTGTATGTAGCTAACGAGCCAGACTTGCTAACTTTGAGGGGTTGAGATCAAAACTAAGACCTCGCAGTAGACATGCAGGCAGCTAATATGTGATGCTGATATTTGCTAAATCTCTTTGGATGGATCTTCTGAAGGGTTTTGGTGCAGACACAGATTGCTAACTTTAGCTTGCTAGCTTTGCTAGTGTCACTTACAGTTAGCATACTTTGGCCTTCGCAGATCCACAATCGCACACAAAAAGTGTGACGTGATCGCATCACTGACCGTGATGACGCTTCAAAAGAAAGCGATGGGGAAGGTTTGACTGGTCACCTCTGTCAGGATCAGGGCTGCAAAGGGATGAAAGTTTCCATGGGAAGTTAAGTTGGGGAATTTTGGAAATATTCAAAATCAGAAACTCCATGGGAATGGAAATTTATGTGAATTAAGTGTAAATTTAAATAAAGTGCATCATATACAAACATAAATCTAAACATGTGTCTGGGCTCTAAAGTGTGGTCCAGGTACAGAAATCACCTGTGCAGGTAGAGGGGGCGTGGCCTCTCTTGTTTTAGTCAACATTATGCTAAAATATATTTTCCCAAACTTTCCTGGGCCAACCTACAATTTTGTAAATTCACAGTTTATTCCCATAAATTCCCGTTAATTCCCATGGAAAGTTTCAGCTCCAGTCACAGTAACGATGTTAATGAATAAATCAATGATCACTCTGCAGTCGTGGACTTTGTCTCAGAGGACGGAGGCTCAGGTTTTATCTACACTAGATGATTTCCAAACATGAAGTCAGCTGTTGTTTCCAGTGTGGGCGTGATGAACTGCGTGTTTGCTGTTCAACCCTCAGAGAAAATGAGGGAGAATCTTCCAGCTGTCCCAACATCCTCAGTGAGCTTCCCAAACTGCAGCAGCAGTAATTAAAGCTCTTGGAGGCGTGGCACGTTCAAGAAGAGGAGGAGACGAATGAAAGGAGGCTATTAACTCTGTCAGCAGGACAAAAGGTTCACAACGAGCCGCCAACGATTCCACGTGAAGCTGCAAACACAAGACGGAACAGGAGACCAGTGAACGCAACGTGACGAGTGAATGCAACACAGGACGAGTGAACGCAACACGACGAGTGAACGCAACACGACGAGTGAATGCAACACCTCTCACCTCTGGTCTGTTCTCGTTTATCTTGTTAAACGTCGGCTGAGTCCGTCAGCTGCTCTGACGTTGATGCTAAAGTTTCTGTTCGAAGCCTGAAGTGAAAGCTGACAAATGTCTTTCAGCCAATTAACGGCAGAGGACACCTGATGACTGGACGTCCTGTCAGTCTGAAATCTGATGACGATCATTTCTCTGCTGAAGCTTCATTAACTGTTTCCCTCTGCTGTCGCTCACACAGAGGGAAAGCTGATCAGAGAGTCAGGAAGACAACTGTCTGGTTTAGTCAGCATCAACACGACTGGACCGAACTGAACCTCTGAACCAGCAGTGTCCAGTCTAACAGTGAACACAGCAACAGAACCTCTGAACCAGCAGTGTCCAGTCTAACAGTGAACACAGTAACAGAACCTCTGAACCAGCAGTGTCCAGTCTAACAGTGAACACAGCAACAGAACCTCTGAACCAGCAGTGTCCAGTCTAACAGTGAACACAGCCACATAACCTCTGAACCAGCAGTGTCCAGTCTAACAGTGAACACAGTAACAGAACCTCTGACTAATGTTAGCAGTTAGCTACATTAGCTTTATCTCAAAACTAGCTGAATCTACAACATTAGCTTATATTATCAGTTAGTTATGTTAGCTTTTTCCCAAAACTAGCGAGGTCCATAAGATTAGCTGATGTTAGCAGTTAGCTACATTAGCACTAGCTCCAAACCAACTGGATCCTCAGTGTTAGCTGTGTTATCTTTGTCATATTAGCTTTAGCTCTGCTGCTACTGATCAATGTTTCCATCATAAAGTCTGTGAATCACCTCGGTACTGTAACATTATTTCCTGTTGGTCTCAGAGGCTCCAACCCGGTCCGGTCTGGCTGCTGAGCCCGGTTCTGTTAGCATTCTAACGGAAGATTCAGTTAGCAGCAGCTAATTAGCGGTTAGCTACATACATAAATCTCAGAGAGTTGAGGCGGAGCAGCCGGAGGACATCAGAGGGAAAACCAGAAAACATTTTCTCCATAAAATATGATCCAGTTTCACCAAAATCAGTGAAATAGTTGGTGGTGTGTGACTTAGTGCCGTAAAGCGTTACGTACTTCTCCCGACCCGGAGCCCAAAGTTACATAGTGTGAGAACAGACGTACGAATGACAGAGACACCGTTCACCTGATCACAGGTCAGTGTGGATCAACAGGAGGTCACAGACGTCACACAGACCCGTCGACCCGTTGAGTTCTGCCTCTTCTGTGAATACAAACACGTCTGCCTTCAGTCACACTCAGAGTCACTCACAGCTTCACACTCAGCTCATGATACAGTGAATCACTGACAGGAAATCACACCACGCCGTCTGCGTACAGAGACGCTGAGTTTATAGCTGTGGCTGGAGTTGTCTCCATAGCAACAGCTGCTGAGGATCGTGGGTACTGTAGTGTTTGGAGTTAACATTGTCAGGGATGTTCATTTAGTCTTGAGTCATTTTAGTCTTGAGTAAGTCACATTGTAATTAATAAACTGACAACGACCGCGCAGCGTTATTAAAATGTAGAGAACATAAACATGGCTAACAGGCTAATGTTAGCTAGCGACAGAGCTGTGAGCGAACAGGTCGTATCAGCTAACGTTAACGTGAGTCTCCAGGTGAAGAACAAAGTTTGATGCTGTCTATCAGAAATCTTTGAAATGAAGCTGTCACGCAGGTTAAATGAAGTCTGACCTGCACTCAGAACAGCAGACCTCTGCTGCAGTTGGTGTTCGACTTCTTCTATCTGTCCATGAATTCGCCTCGCTCTCTTCTGACACTCATTGTTCTCCACAAACATTTTATTTGTTCCACCGCTGAGGGCAAATGAGTGCCGTTACCCAGAAAGCCCCGCTGACAGCGAGCAGAGCGACGAGCCTCCGAATGGCTGAATTATTAACTGTGTTGTAGTGCTGCAGCTGTGCGCAGATGATACGGAGAGATCCGTGTGATGTGATTTTCATGAGCAGATCTTTAATCTGCTGTTGGATGTCAGCGTGCAGTCGGCCTCAGCGGCTGCCTCCATTCATCTACCGCTTGACTGAACAGCGGACTCTCCACGAGGAGCTCCACACCTCCTCCACACCTCCTCCACACCTCCTCCACACCTCCTGCAGACCTCCACCTGCTGAGCTCACACTGTAATTTACAGCAGGAGTACCTGCACTGCTGTCTGATGAGCCTCACATGATTTGATGCGTACACTCTGTACACTGTTTCTAATTATCGTTACAGCACTCCTGAAATCGACTTTAATTAAACTTAAATGATTTTACCATTATCCCACGCACGACTCTGAACTGTGACTACTCGCTCGAGTTTGACACTCTGATGCTTTTAATGTGAAGCTGCAGCAGGAAGTGCAGTCCTCAAACACTTTAATTAGTGGCCAGTCTGCTGGCAGGACGTGAACCTTTGGGCCAGCGGTTGATGTTCATTGGCTCAAACTCACAGCAGCACTTCAACTGTCCAATCTCCTGTTAGCTGTAGCTGTAGCTGCAGCTGCACACACCAGCTGACGGATGTCCTGACAGACATCTTTAACACCTCCCTC
>JAATJX010002955.1:0-10014 GCA_028641955.1 Protonibea diacanthus | reverse complement strand
TCAAATTAACATGGGAGTACATTGGGCAGGAGATGGGTGTTGCTGCCGCATCTTTGCGTCTCCCGCCAAATCTATCCATCTGACAGTTTTATGACAGCGAATATGAGTGAGACGACAAATTTTCCTCCGTTTCTAGCTATAAATGATTTCTGTAGCTTGACATTTGTGGACGCAGTCGCAGTTTACAAATGTATTTTTCGACAAAGTTTTCTCTCTCTCTGCACTCTAGCGATGACATCACTCACTCTAGCTCTCGAAAATTCTTGCAATACACACTCATTCATTTTTTGGCGTGTTTTTTTGCGATTTCTGGCAAAACCGTTTGCCGAAACTCTTTGAAAAAACATTGCCTACGAACCCCGGCCGTAGGCCGTTGTTCGGCGTTCGGGCCCTAAAAATCACTCTTTCGAGGCAGGGAAGAAACTCACGAACAGATACCGTGGCTATGGACAAGGCTTGGAACTGGCTTGGGTGCTCGGACATGAGACGAAACACTTTGGCAACAAGACAAAGGGAGACGCAGACTATAGCTGTGTCTCAATTCAGGGGCTGCATCCTTCGAAGGATGCTTCCTCCTTCGAAGGATGCAGCCTTCGCGGCCTTCGAAGGTGACTCCTTCTGAGGGTCCTTCAAAGGACGCATCAACTGTTGTTAAATGAGACGGTCTAGCCTTCAAAGATTTTCCTGGTTGCGTCAACAGCTGCGCACCCGCCGTCAGGTGGTACTAAATATAAGTAATTAGTAAAAGTAATTAAATATAAAAAAAAAAATATTTACATTTAAATGTGAATTCCTTACCGCTTCATGCCGCTTGGTGTCGCCATTGTGGTATGTTTCCCGGCACTGAACAGCGGTGCACAAAGGATCTTGGGATATGTGAGGCTGCGAAGGATAGTTGCGGTGCATCCTCGAAAAAGAGGGAAAAGAAGGCTGCTTTTGAAGGGTGCATTTGAAGGATTGGGACAGCTTTCGCGCAGCGTTGTTACGTAATCGGCCTTCAAATGCGTCCTTCAAAGGATGCAGCCCCTGAATTGAGACACAGCACAAATGAACACACAGAGGTAATGGGGAACAGGTGGACACAATCGGGAATCAGGGAAGACCGGTGACACATGAGGAAGGGCAAGTGACCTGAAATGAGAGGCGAGTTACCTTTCAAAATAAAACAGGAAATGACAAGACATAGAGACAGAACAAAACCCAGCTTGAAGACTTGAAGAGATGCATCTCAAACTCGCTTGTTTCTTTGAATAACGTCCTAATTATTCAAGTCAAGATAAATTGCGGCTCTTTTCTTTTCAAGCATCCACAGACCGACTTTGGCAGCCACGAGAATTCACTACACAGACCCATCCACATACAAAGCTAGGTCAGGGTTGTTCAGGGGTGTGTCTGAAAGGTCAGGTTGTGGTGTACAGATGTAGCAACTCAAAAGTTCCCATGTTTCCGTGACAGGTCCTTGACTGGTCCTTGACCGGTCCTTCACAGGTCCTTCGCAGGTCCGTGACGGGAATGTAATCCCCCGCGAAGACGTAGTCAGTGAGGCCCCGACTGGAAACGCCTCTAAGCAGCCTGGGTGAAAACCAGCTGCAATGCCTCATTTATCCACGGGGAGGAGCAGTGATTTTAATGTTCCGCTCTCACCGTAGACTGTCTAGAGACACATCCGAACGGATACGCCGGGGTGAGCGTGCGAGCTGATCAGCTGAGACAGAGCACAATCATGGATGTGGCTAGTGGTGCAACGGATGGAAAAAATAAGTTGTGATAAGATAACACCGAGGCACCGCTGCAGCCTCGTATCTGCAACTCTATGTCGCGCACAACATCGAAAAAAAAAAACTCCGCTCGTGTCGGCAGCTCTGCCGCAGCAGGCCCGTGCTGATGGACCGTGTTTTTTTTTGTAACACGAAGGGCCATATCTGTTTGATGCTTTCTGAAGCCTATGAAACACACTCGATTTATGAGTACTTATTCCTCAGACCGTCATAGCAGTTATAGCAATGGCTATATGAACAGCTGTTATAGATCAGTGTGTCCAGCTGTGCACTACATGCAGATCAGGAGTGAGCGAGGAGAGAGAGAGTGCGCAAGCGCGAGAGAAGAGACGCATCATTATGTAAAGACAGAATGAGATGTTGATTTAGTAAACAGTGACATGTTAGAGTCATACCCTGTAATTAAACAAATAGGTGGAGTTACAGTAAAAAATAGACACGCCCAGGAGAAGGAGGGGGGTCATTCCAGCACTGGAACTTAGCAGGCAGTTGGCTGGAAGTCGTCTGGAAGATGGCTGCCATTCGGCTGGCTTTTGACTTGGATGGGAACTTTTGAGTTGCTACTACTGTACATATCTGTTGAACTTCAGCTTCACAGCTGTGTGGCTCTCCATTGGTTGGGAGAGGCAAAAGAGTAGCTGGATTTAAGACAAGTGCATCTTTTGATTGTGACATATGGCAGGTCAGGAAGTGTGGTATGGTACCTGAGCCATCTTGCTGCTGAAAGATGAGATGTCTTCTGTTTTGGTAAGAGAGCTGGGACTGCATGTGGAACAAGTAATGTTAATTCTGAAAAAACCCACAAAATCATGTGAGGCCAGAACAGCTCGTTCTGCTGCTGCTACAGCTCTCAAACAATGAGGTAAAGCCTCATTCTCTTTTGCATGAAAAATAAGCAACAGGCTTTAACTGTGATCCATGTTTTTGTAGCAGAACACTTGCCATACATCCCTCCTTTTCATCCACACACTGGACAAATGGTTTATCAGGGTTTGGAACCCCTAAAGTTGGAGCGGACTGTAGAGCTTTCATCAAGTTGACAAAAGATGTCTCAGCCTCTGGTGTCCAGGTGATTTTGGAGGAGGCTGTGAGGCCCCTGGCAGGATGCCCCAGGAGGGCAACAGTATCCGTCTCGCACTGCTCCTTAGAGGGAGAAGCGATAAATAGGTCATCAACATACTGTAAGAGAGCAGAACCATCAGAAAGAGACAATGTAGATAAACTTCTGGACAAGACTGCATTGTAGAGAGACGAAGAGGAAGTGAAGCCTTGATACATTCTAGTCAAAGTGTAACATTCACCATCAAACAGGAATGCAAACCAGAACTGCGAATCTTTATGAACTGGAACAGAGAAGAACGCATTAGACAAATCAACCACAGAAAATTACTGAGAGCCCTCAGGAACCTGAGATGATTGTGTAAAGATTTGAAACATTTGGAGCAGGTGAAGTGACTGCAGCATTAACAGCTTGCAGGTCTTGAACAAAACGCCATTCATCTGGTTGGCCTTTTGGTCTGATTTTTACAGGAAAAATAGGAGTCAGTACAGACAGTAAGCTGTCATTTAAGTCGCTATAAAATGTTTTTGCAGATGTCTGGTCCATCTGAGACATGAGCAGTGCAATGCAAATGTTCAGGTGGCATTTTGTCAGAGGAGGGGTTTATCACATCATCAGCAGATTGCAAAATGGAGACAGACACAGTGAGGCCTAACCACCACTGATACACATACAAGGGTGTGGTCGGTCTGAAATGTATGAAGGCTGATGTGTTACCTGCATATCTAGAAACCCTCAATCCATCAGGTGTTGAGGTGAGGACAATGTTAAATGTGCACATCAAATCACGGCCTAACAAATTAATTGGACGAACATCAGAAATCAAAAAGGATTGTTTACTCGTCATTAATCCCTCATCCGTTTGCCACTCACAAATCATGGGAGTAGAGAATTTCTCTTTAATTGAATATTCCGTAGCGCTAACTGACCAGGTATACCTGCCACCTGCCATACCTGAGTTTTAGTCAGTGGCACTAGAATCAACCAAAAAAGTTATTGGGGTACCTTTTACCATGCAAACAATAGTAGGCATTTTTTATAGGCTTCAGATGACAATAGGCTGTAAGTGGGTATTGTTTTGAAATCCTGTTCTTTTTCTAACCTATCAACGGTCCCAGTGTACCAGTTCCAAGCATTTCTTCCTTGCAAACAGCTGTGTGTGGTGTATTACCTTCCTCCTCAGATGAAACAACGAATGCGTCAGTCAGTCAGAGGCAAATTTGGATGTTCCTTTTTCTTCTTGTTTCTTTTTGGGGCAATCTCTGGCCCAGTGTCCTTTGGACTCATATGGGACCTGTTGGACCTGGATACTCAACCATAGGCACATTGTGATTAGGGTGCAGCAAGGATGGGTGGAATGGGTTTGTTGGCTGTGGCATTACCATAGTTGTACTGTCAGCTGGATCAGGCTTGTACATGACTCCTGTGCGTGTGTGACTGGGTGAGAGCATTTGTTCAGACATAGATGATGAGGCAGAGGAGGCACTTTTGTGGGTACCTCTTTAGATCTGGTTCCTCCAGATGCAGAGGTCTCATCCTGTTCCTTGGTTGTTGAAGATATCGATCCATATGACGGGGGTGGGGGAGGTGATGGTGGTTGGAAGGCTTACGATGCATCATTGTGCTTGTGCTGGAGGGCCATCATTTCACGTTTTGCCTCAGCATACGCAGATGGAGCAGAGGGAGAAGGTTTACATGTGCCAGTAGCAAAGCATTCTTTCCCTAACTTTGTTTCTGAACATTTAGGCATTTCTTTCCCCATGCGGTTTTTACCGTTCGCTTGCTGGCTCACTCACCTGGTTTCATTTGTTTGTCACATTATTATTATTTTTGCATCAAGATAATCACATTTACTTTGTAACTGTTTTGGATTATCAAATGGGAACATCACCCAAAAAGAAAATCTGTATGGACATTTGTTTGTACCGAGTGCCCACACCCATGCACGAGTGACTACAGGAGGTCAGGATAGTCGCTATAGCTTCCTTCATCCACATTTTCCAGCTTTCCTTGTGACCATGCATCTCATCTAGCTGCTGTGCTTTTGTGTCCTCCAACTCTTGGTTGAGTTGGCAGTTGGTCTCACAAAAGCAGCTGCATATTGTCTGCTCTCCATCGCTCCTTGGGTTACCTCTGGGGTTTCTCGGGCGCTGAATTTTCTTTGGCTGGTAGAATCAGTCACAAAGTAATGCTGTAGGTTGCAGTTGTAAGTCTCTGACGAACAGATGTATTCTTGCAAACTGTCTTTTTTCTCTGCATCAGAGCATAATGCTGGTCTGTACATTTAAGACACATGAACGAGTGAATTTTCTTTCAGCCCTTAAAATCAGGGTCTCATGACCCTGGGTTTGACCAACCCAGGAACCAGTGTTCTTGAGGATTTCCATGGCTTATTACACAGACATCTATGTTTCCCAGCCAGCCATATCGCCTAAAACTGAGCCTTTATATTTTGTTACAAAAACATAACAAAAAATCATGTTTGAAGAAAAAGTATTCAATAATTTAGTTGAAATGATCATTTTCAATGGAATATTGTAAATTTAGATTGAATTTTGAACTTGAGCTTTTTATACATACTGGAGTTTGAATTGTTGGTCCATCCTATCCAAGAGGGAACTTACGTGTCATTATGTACTAGCCAACAGTGGACCCCTTCAATTAAACTTCAGCCTTTATGATACAAAAAACATAATACCAGATCACTTTGAAGAGACTAGAGAATGCTTTTGTTATGATGTTTTGTTCTTGAAAACAAAATTGCTGGTACATTTGCAAATAACTCCATCATTAGACTGTAGTCTAGTCAGTCAGTCAAGCAATATTATAGTGAAATATCTTAAAACATATTTAGTGCCGAGTGCCTACGACACGAGGCAACTATTAGTCTTCTGCGTGTTTCATGGCAGTTTTATTATTAGTGCCGAGTGCCTACGACACGAGGCGACGGTTTCTAGCTATACGGCACGAGGCAACTATTAATCTTCTGTGGATTTCATGGCAGTTTTATTATCAGTGCTGAGTGCCTACGACACGAGACGACACGAGGCACCTACACAGACAAGCGCACGCAAAGAAAAACAAGACAAACACACCACTAGCTGACGCGCTAGCTGCTCATTGTATTAAAAATTAGTGGCTAGCGCGTTAGCGCTAGCTGCTCAAAGTCATGCTAATTGCTAACATTTGCAGCTAATGCTAGAATTAGTGGCTAGCGCGTCAGCGCTAGCTGCTCATGTGTGTAAATAAATATGTTAAATATTACTATTTGAGGTGTGCTTTTTCAATACAGACCCCCGGCAACAGTCCACTCGGCACTTTCAAAATTTCTGCGGGAATTTTCTAGTTTATTATTATTATTCATTTTCCGCCCTTTTTCGGTAATTAATGTGGCCTGAACCGGCCAAAGGACCCCCAACAAATAATATATCAAAACGTGTGTTTTCATCCCGAATCCTATGCTTGTAAATGTGTAAGAAATTCGAATAACTTGTAGTGACTGTCAATCTGCTTTGTTTGTGTTTAAATCTGTTGTTGCTATGCCTATGATGTGACATATCAGTTATCTAATTCGACAGTGGATCCAGCAGGACTGTGTTAAATCACAACATAATTTCTAAATCTGCTGTTGCTATGGCCATGATGTGACATATATCAGTCCTCTAATTTGACAGTGAATCCAGCAGGACTGTGTTAAATCACAACATAATTTCTAGCCACTAAAAATTAAAGACATGCTAATTGCTAACATTAGGTGGCCATTTTAGCAGTTGTTGGCACTGAATTTGAACTTGTCTGTCTAAAATGACAGAGACAGCAGAGGAGCTAGCGCGTTAGCGCTAGCCACTAACTGACAGACAATAACACAGGCAGCTCAAGCAAGACATTTTCTGTAGTGACTGTCAGTCTGCTTTGTTTCTGTTTAAGTCTGCTGTTGCTATGCCTATGATGTGACATATCAGTTATCTAATTCGACAGTGGATCCAGCAGGACTGTGTTAAATCACAACATAATTTCTAAATCTGCTGTTGCTATGCCTATGATGTGACATATATCAGTCATCTAATTTGACAGTGAATCAAACTTTGTACTACTGAGTTTTGTAGGACATTACTAGTACATTGACCTTCTACAAACCTTTTAGTAAAGACATGCTAATTGCTAACATTTGCAGCTAATCCTAGAATTAGTGGCTGCTCATGTGTGTAAATAAACATGTTAAATATTACTATTTCAGGTGTGCTTTTTCAATAAACCCCCGGCAACAGTCCACTCGGCACTTTCAAAATTTCTGCAGGAATTTTCTAGTTATTATTATTATTCATTTTCCGCCCTTTTTCGGTAATTAATGCGACTCGAACCGGCCAGAGGACCCCCAACAAATGATATATCAAAACGTAAGTTTTCATCCCGAATCCTATGCTTTTACGTGTGTAAGAAATTCGCGAATAACTTCGCGAATAACTTCAACAGACATTTTCAAAAATGAACTGCTCTGGCATACTTTCACCGAGAGACTTCATTTAAACTTTAAAATGGAGGTACTCTTGCCTTCTCTTCATTGATTCACGTTACTTTTACTGTTTTTAAACTATCGAGGCTCAAAGTTGAGCAGGTTTTTGCTCAAATTTCTGGGTTTATAATGGGTGTGTATTGCGCGGAACGTTTGTGCTAGAGTGGATGACATCATCAGCTAGAGTGAGCAGGGGAGAAAAAAATCAGTCAAAAAATGAAACGGAAACTGCTCTTGTGGCCACAAATTTCACACTACAGACATAATTTATAGATAGAAACGTAGGAAAATTTGTCTTCTCACTCAGATTCGTCTGCTAAAGCTGTCAGTATTATACTTTTGGCGTCAGACACAAAGATTCGCCACCAACACCCATCCGCAGCCCCATAGACTCCCATGTTAAAAAGGGGGGAAAATTTCTGGAGGAAAGCAGAAGTAACCTTTCTTTGAATCGATATTAATAGGGCACATTTCTTCATTTTACACACAAACTGCATATCTAGACGTCCAGGAAGGGCTCAAGATGCCCAAAATTAAGCCGGTTCAATGATTAGAAATACGGTTTGGCCAGAACTCCTTCCTGTTCGAGGCGTGGTCTCAGCATTTTCTCTCTCTCTCTCTGTCTTCCAATTGACATTCAAACAGGTGCAGTAACTGCCCGGTGGCGGCCATTTTAGCAGGTATTGGCAGTTAATTTGAACTTGTGTAAAGTCTGTGTAAAATGACAGACAAAGACAGCAGCGCAACTAGCGCGTCAGCGCTCGCCACTAATTTCTAGCCACTAAAAATTAAAGACATGCTAATTGCTAACATTAGGTGGCCATTTTAGCAGTTATTGGCACTGAATTTGAACTTGTCTGTCTAAAATGACAGAGACAGCAGAGCAGCTAGCGTGTTAGCGCTAGCCACTAACTGACAGACAATAACACATTCAGCTTAAGCAAGACATTTTCTGTAGTGACTGTCAATCTGCTTTGTTTGTGTTTAAATCTGTTGTTGCTATGCCTATGATGTGACATATCAGTCATCTAATTTGACAGTGGATCCAGCAGGACTGTGTTAAATCACAACATAATTTGTAGCCACTAAAAATTAAAGACATGCTAATTGCTAACATTAGGCGGCCATTTTAGCAGTTATTGGCACTTAATTTGAACTTGTCAGTGTAAAATGACAGACAGAGACAGCAGAGCAGCTAGCGCGTCAGCGCTAGCCACTAATTTCTAGCCGATAAAAATTAAAGACATGCTAATTGCTAACATTAAGCGGCCATTTTAGCAGTTATTGACACTTAATTTGAACTTGTCTGTGTAAAATGACAGAGACAGTGGAGCAGCTAGCGCATTAGCGCTAGCCACTAACTTACAGACAGTAACACAGACACAGAGAGACAGACTGACACAGACAAGCACACGCACAGAGACAGACAAGACAAACACACCACACTCACACACACACACCTAACAATTTCCACAAACTTTGTACTACAGAGTTTTGTAGGACATTACTACTACATTGACCTTCTACAGACCTTTTAGTAAAGACATGCTAATTGCTAACATTTGCAGCTAATGCTAGAAATAGTGGCTAGCGCGTCTGCTCGTGTGTGTAAATAAACATGTTAAATATTACTATTTGAGGTGTGCTTTTTCAATACAGACCCCTGGCAACAGTCCACTCGGCACTTTCAAAATTTCCGCGGGAATTTTCTAGTTTAATTTAGCATTTTAGTTTTGTATTTTTAAAATGACCAGAAACATCAGTCACCACTTAGTGGGTGTATACTGACAGTCCACTGTTAGCAAGGCAAGTGTGTGTGTGTGTAATTATGTGTATAATTATCTATGTATTTTTGTATGTGGAGAAACAGAGAGAGGGAGATAAAAGTACAGTTAGAGGCAGAGAGTGAGAAAAAGGGCAAGCTGTTCTAATCCTCTGACTATAAACCAGAGCAGCAGAGTGAGGCAGCCTCAGTGTGAAGGATGGGAGATCAAACGTTGCCATCATCCTCCACTCTGATGACAGATGGAGCATCCTTCAGTCTGAGCAGCAGCACCCAGCAGGATGACTTGTCCTCTCACCCTCTGCTGCCTTCTCCTCTCTGCTCACACTCTCAGTCTAGCAGCTGGTAAGTGGACATAACCTGCAACAAGCAGTTTCTTCAGGACACTACTGTTTGAATGAGGTGAACAGTATGGCAAAAAGGCTGTAGAAAGCTTTATGGAAGACACAGGCACTTTTTGTTGGAGGTGATGAGGTATGTTTTCTTTTATAATTCTTTCAGGGATGGTTGTATTTTGATGTCTGTCTTACGAAAATCTCTATTTTAGTTTATCATTCTAACATCAGTTATGCAACTCAGAATTCCAAAAATCTGGCACGCTGTGTAAAACATAAATGCAAACAGAATGCAACAATTTGCTTTTTAACTTTCATATATTAAACTAAAGTACAAAGACAGATGAAGATATTATTGACAGCATCCCATCTTTTATTTGTATTTGTAATAGACACCTCAACACTGTGACTATTTCAACAATTTCAATCATTATTTGCCTTTGTAAAATTATTTTGACAGTATGCTTTACTCATGTTATTAGTGCCGAGTGCCTATGACACGAGGCACCTACTCCCATAGCTAGAAAGCTATGGGAGTAGGTGCC
>JAATJX010002924.1:0-10438 GCA_028641955.1 Protonibea diacanthus | reverse complement strand
GGGACTTACTGTACAAGCCACTAAAAATTATCCTAGCAACCATACCAAGTGCCCAGATCTGAGAGGAGAGCTGCCGTGAACGGACGTGTCTAGTATAGAATTAGGCTCTAGGGCTATTCGGTCAGGTGTCACACTAGAGTAAGCAGGGCAGGCATCTGGATGAAGGCAGTTAGAAGCTAGGCATGACTCCTCGCCATCAGCTTAAATAGTCCTCTAATTAGACCCGATCGGGTAATACCCACGGGCTAGAGGATTGGACCCTTTAAACAGAGAGCTGGACCAGTACCACCTGTACAAGGGTAACTCGAGATCTAACAAATGTAACATTCCTTCACAACCAAATAAGATGGTCTGTACTACACAGCTCTTCATCCTGGATCTTGTATCTTAACCTCTGGCAAACAGAACTCTGTGGAGTTTTAAGTGGTACCACCATAGAGTGGAGAAAGAGTGAAGCATGGAAACCCTTGATGCTCAGTTTCTATACAATCCAGACATTGTTCTTTGTTTGCTATATAAATATCAGGTGAGCAGTAGTATTGAGCAGTAATGGGCACACTTACATATGGGAAGGCTGGTTTTCATGGCCTGTGGACAGGACTTCATCTGTGTTGCACACAATAAATACTACTTTTGAAGATTGTACCAAATAGCTTTATTTATATGTTCATTTATAAACATATATATTTCATTTATATGTTTTATAGATCATTTATATATTTGACTGTAATTAATTGGATATCCTAACAAGAAGTCAAAGAGACTTCTGATGACAGGCTTGTCACAGTAGTTATGCTCTATGGTCAAGTTGCATCCTTAACAATTCAGTTGATTAAATTTCATAATAAATCATTCAGTATCCATTCCCACCATCTCATCCAGGACAAGCTGGAGCAAGCAAAAATGATGCAACAGGTTCTAAAAAATGAGAAGTCTGAATAGCCTCTTGTCATTTCTCATTAGTTCCCGACTCTATGCAGCACAGGCATGGTGAAGCGTGACCCAAAGCAGGTTAGGGCAGCCTGGTCCTTCCCAGCTCATAGGCCTCTTTAGGAGAGATATTGATGGTTGAGAGGAGGCTTTGCTAAATGAGCCTCAGCAATGAACTGGAAAATGACTAATGTTCCCTGGGTGAGCCCAGAGTGGTTGGGCCTGCCTCTGTACTGCCTGGCCCGCTTTTTCATGACTGAGAGGGAGAGCGAACATGTGCATGTACAAGGATATGTGTGGGAGTGTGCATGCATGTGCACTATTCACTGTCCAATATCTCCATGATCTGTGTGCATCAGAGATGTCGTTTTTTGACATGCAGTAGTCTAATAATAATAATGTTCTTATGTACAAACTACATCAGGAAAAATTAATTTATTTCCTGGAAAAACTCAAAAATAATTTCGAAGCAGACAAAGTACATTGTGTCAACCTGTTTTGCTTTCTTTTCTTCCTCAAATAATGATTCAGATTTATGAGGCTTAGTCAGAACTGATCAAACGTAAAGACTGTCCAAATATGGGATTACTTTTAGTGACTACATTTGAAGTCCCCATGAAACTTCCTTATTTCCTATTTCCTTATTCCTATATTTCTTATTTCCTTCCTCAGATAGGGAGGGACTTGTCGCGGATATTGGCTAGCTAATAGAAAGTGTGTGTTACACCCCCACAGTTACGTATTGCAATTTTCTGCCCTCAAGTGAACAAGCATTGTCATTTTGACATTGTTGTTTTGGTTAGGTATGCATCTAACCAAGTGTGCTACTTAAATCATCAAGTTTTTATGGTTTATCAGGGAAAGCAAACTCTAAAATAAATGCCCAAAATGCCAAAATGTTTTTCTAATTGTTGGGACAGATACAAGTGTAGATATAAGTGTAGCTGACATACAGTGCAAAAACATGTACTTAAAAGACTTAAACACCAATTTTGACCTCATGGGGACTTGAGCATGAGTTGAGCAAACATCATGTTTATTGCAAACAAATGGTTATGTTTAACAAAGACTTGTCCTGCATTGAATTCACTACAGAACAATCCACCACCCTGGCCTCAACCTTACTGTCTGCATTTTCTCCAAAATGGGTGCAGTACTTCTTGCGTTTAGCATTGCCACATATGATGTAATTCATGAGGTAGAAAGTCATCCAAAAGACTGCAGCACATACGGTAAATTATGGGCAGCACCAGGCTGGTCCCCACTCCATACTATGATTAAACATGAGCGAGTTGCTTGCAACTATGCAAACGTGAACAGTCTAATTTATGCTGATAGGATCAGTGTGAGGAATTTAGTGGCATCTAGTGGTGAGGCTGGACTCAGTGGGGGACCACACTCTTGCTGGGGAGATAAAAGGGTTATTCTAAGGTAACAATTCTTATTTTCAGATGGTTACACACTAATGAAGACATAGTTATGTTTATTATATTACTATTCTGCCAAAAAATCCTCGTAAATGTTACACGCTGGACCTTTGAGCCCTCTTCAAGTCTACTAAACAAATGAATCCTTGTGAAAGTAAAGATATGGTTCACTGTTCCAAAACAAAAATAATCCACATCACTTTTCTTGAATCTCAGTCAGTTGCAGCCTGTCACTGTAATATAAGCTTTCGTGGAGATGCTTAGCAGTGTAATACCCTAATGAATGGAGCAAACACTGCAGACAGGTTTGTTGTGGGCATTTTTAACACGGAACTGAATCATGGTAATTGCACTGCCTCTATGAAACAAGTCACTAAATTAATGTAATAAACAAACAGAGTTAAATCCATGTTTGGGTGGATTTAATCAGACAGTATTTAACAGATGTTTAATGTATGTTGTGATGTCACAGGTGCTCCTCAATCAGAACCTAATTACTGTATTTCAAGATCAGTGGTTTCTGTTTTAAACATTGTATAAACATTGTGTCCCCCATGTAATGCTTTGACTTGACATAGTTCTCCTTTTCATGTCACCATCCGTCAATTGTTGCAAGTTGGTGGTGAATTTTAAAACACTCAAGAGTAGTCATCCACATCAACAGCACTGTATTCTTTTTACTTTATTTCTCGAAATCATATCAGACTCTGCGGTGAGAGAAGAAACACTCCCAGTTAAGTGTTGCCCTCCTCCTGCTTCCTTCCTCTCTCCATCTTCCTCTATCTCGCACTCTCGCCTCCAATCCACCATTATTAGTGCCTCCAATACTCCAGAGGGCAAACAAACTTTCAAAAAATTCCCCATAACCCGCCAAGCGTAGCCCATTTTCCTCTCCATGCAATTAACTGCGCCAACATTTACAATAATATGATTACAGACACTTTGGCAAAGTCATGGGGGGAACGCGGGGCATATTAGGTATCAGCAAGGGGTTGATCGTAATGGTCGCGTTTCCCGGAGACTCACATTTTCTTTTGCACGCAATAGTGAGAGCCACTAAATTCTCCTCAGGCAGTAAAAACCAATGCACTGGAACCATGATAACAAACACAGGCAACCACTTTCTTTCTCATCACTCTCTTATTTTCTTTCTCTTACTTTGGGGCCTAGTTTTTTTTTTTTCTTTCCTTCTTACTTTTCTCTGCACCCTTCTTCTTAGCACCCCCGCCCCCAACCTACACCCTCTCTGTGTCCCCCATGCACCCCTCAATTAATTAAGTCTTTCACGGCCATGTAATTAGGAACATTAGCAAGTCATAAACTTGCCACGAGTCTTGAAATTATGTGCTGGCCCTCAGCAATTTGTTTGTAATTCCTTTTTCGTGAGACAACAGCACCATAGGGTCCCATAGATCTTCCCAGGGCCCCCACTGTGCCCCCCTTCTCTTGCAGCCACGACAGGCAGGATAAGAGGGGTTCTTGTTGGGCTGAGAGGGGGACCACATAATGCCCAAGCTGGCTGGCACCCATCCTGCTGCTCTCAAAAGACTACTTAGAACAGCCTGACAAAGACTGTTGTCTGTTCATTGCATGCCTCTTAGGTTTTACATCCTTCTTTGAGACACAGCAATGCTACTCTTACAGTTATTGTTAGGTACATATGTTGTAAAGAATATACATTGAAAAAAAAAATACAAATTTATTGGTTTTGTGGTGACAGGCCAGTGTCAATTTTGTTACGAAACTATGACGAGAAATGTTGGCCTTCTTTCTCTGACAAGGAGCCAGCAGCGCTGTGGGAAAATGTAGGCTAAATTAACAGACACAAACAATGAGTATCAGTTCACTCTATTATAAATATAGTTGTTCTTAACATTATTCTTAATGCTGCTGTGCATCTTTGTCTTCTTCCCTAGCTGCCACAGATGGCCCTCCACCCTGAGCCAGTTCTGATCAAGGTTTCTGCCTCTTAAAGGAACTTTTTCCTTGTCACTGCCAACCTTTGCTTGTTCATGGTGGAAATTGTTTGGTCTCTGTAAATAATATTGCATGATGTAAGTTCATTCATGACACTTTCTAGAATATAGAAAGTGTCATGAAATAACTTGTGTTATTATTTGGCACTATACAAATAAAATGGATTGAATTAAAAGGTATAAGACATGCCTTGTTTCTCACACACTCAGCACAAAAACAGGTTAAATAACAAGTTAAAATGTGACTTTTCTTTGGCTAAAACTGAACTAAAACTGTTGTGACTGCAAGTTTTTAGGTCTTCATGTTCTGCAGGTCAGCAGGTCACTGACAAGCCTTGACACCCTCCTGCTGTGATGCTATTAGAGGGATTGCCCTTCCCAGTTTAACTGCACTCCAATGCTCCTCTCACATCTTTAGCAAACATGCTTTATGTAATATTTGTTTGTGGTCTGTCCATACAAATTCATATTGTTTCAGTGTGAGACAAGAAGAACTTTAATGACTTTAATGTGGTAGCTGTTTTGAATGTTTTTTTAAGGTTTCACTTATTATGTGACTGAACCATAAAGCTTTGTAGAAATTATGTTTATTAACTCACTGTCTTCTATGTACAGCAGTTTTTTCTTAGAGAGAGAAAACTTTTGTTTCCATTAAAATCCCTTGGGGGTAAGTTTAGCGAGTTAAACTCATCCTCTGCAGTGTTTTCTGCATTATTTCATTCATTTTCCCCCAAGACAGAACTCGGTTTTTCCATTTTGGGTACTTTTCCCATTTTCCAGACTGATTCTGGATGTCACATCTGTGGCAGGGATTCTTTAGTCCTAACAGTCAAATAAAGTCTTCATCAACCACAAAACAACCAAATCACACAGAGGCCTAAACATGTGATTTTTTCCCTCGTGCAGCCTTTCAGCTCTTTTGTCCACAGCGCTCCACAGAGAGGTTAACGGCATTGATGCCCGTGTGATTCCAGCTCAAGCACTCTCATCAGAAGCCTTATTCTCTCCTCCGGCTGCACCCTGACCTCCCAATAACCATACACCATTGTTTCTATTTACCATTTGCCAGAGATGGGGGGAAGACTGGAGGAAGAGCGTGGCAGAGAAAAAGAGAGCCGGGGCTGGTATTGATCGGCGTCCACATGTATTGAAACCAGATATTGATTTTCTTTCTTTTTTTTCAAATGGGAAAAAGTGCATTGTCCGACCGAAGGAGATTTCTATGGGGATTTGGGGAAAGAGGAGTTGAAATGAGCATCCGGTGCACCGTTGTCTCTTGTGGATTGTGTATAGGGCTGTGGTAATTGAATTGAGCGAACAGGGCCCTTCTCCGATATGTGCTCTCTTAAGAGTTTTTGGCCTGTCAATGTATCTCTGTAATATTTTTTTGGAGGAGACTTCAGAAAGCCAGAAAAGTTTTGTGAGAAACATTTCAAAGAAGTTCAGCCTGTGATGAGGAAAATAACGTGTCATTATGAAGAGAAATTAGTTATTAATTTCGATGTTATTGCTTAATTGCTGCTGTAAATCAGTTGGATACTTCTGTCACTGTCGTTGTATTATGAACCTATCCAGCTTTATGTCAGGCTATTAAGATAACTTTAAAACCATATCTGTGATATGTTGATTAACCAAAAGGAATGTGAAAATGACTCAAATAAAGGTTGTATGCTAACAATCCAATGACATGCTGCTGTGTCAGTCTGTCACACTGAAAGGTGTGACAGGAATGCTTTCAGTAACATGGTAACATGCTTTTTGTTCAGTACTACTGCTCAAACATATGATCCAGTGACTTCGCTTGTCTTCTTCTTTTTTTAAGAACCAGAACTTTGAAGCAACAGCATGTGTGTCTTTGTGAACATGTGAACTCTGGTGTTTCTCTTCTGACTGTCTCTGTCACTTCATGGTGGCTGAGTTGCCTCCGTGGCCGCAGCCGGAGCCTCGGCTGCCTGCTTCTCATTCAGCCGGCGTCGGCCTGTTCTCCCACTCAATTTGCAATTAAGACCAAATTTAGAGCGCTGAAGCCTGAAGGCAGGTGGTTGTCCGCACAAGGAACATGTTGCCTAGCAACTGGGGGGGACGAAGTCAGGAGGGTGTACCTGAGCGGTAGGGGGCGGTGTGGCGAAATGCATGTCTGTGCTGTGTGTGTGTGTGTGTGTGTGTGTGTGTCAGGATTGGACATATGTTGGTGTTTGCCGATAATGGACATTTATTAATAAATGGTTATATAGTCTATTCTACTTGCATGGATATTTTCCCTTCAGACAGCTTGTCAAACTGTTTTCATAGTCAGCAACTTGCCCTTTTGTCATTTGAAAAAAATTGTAAATGTTATTAAGAATTGTTATTGAATTGTGTTGTTATTAATGTAAGCTGCATGGATGATATCAAAGACTGAAGTCTACCTTATGTATTGGGTTTTTCTCATTGCCTCGTGGTCACTTGTAGGGCTTATACTCATTTTGTTGATACTCTTTGGCTAAATTCCATTAAAAAACTAATTTACAGTATATATGAATGTTCAGCGTGCTGATCACTTATTTTCCTAGTGTCACAAAGCTCCCCTTTAGCATCAAGAGACAGGATCCCGATGCTGGCTGTGCAAATATCATTTTCATCTTTGTGATGATGTATAGTTCATATAATGCAATGTTTCTTTATTTGTTTATTTGTTTTACAAAGTTGAACTTTCTCATCTCATGAAGGACTAAACATGAACACTTCACATGAACTAAAAAAGAGAACAGAAGTTAACATACTAACATTGAAAAACGACAAACCTTTCCCTTGACTGTGCACACACATATTTCAGTGTGTTTAGAACAGTTCATATTTATTTTACCTCTTGATTTTTGCTATGTCACCTCTGTGGTGGTCATTATATGGCTCTGTCATTTTACCTCGCAGTCCATCACAACATCATAACTTCATTCAAACTGGACAGAAACCAAATAAAACAAATTTATTTGAACTCAGACCATTTAAACTAAATTTTCCTCAACAACATAAAGTCCAACCGGAAATTGCATATTTATTATTGATATCTTCATCTGATGTTGCACATTAATTGTTGCTAGCTTGACCACGGAGCCCTGCACATATGAACCTGACGTTAGAGGAGTAACAAACTCTAACTGATGTTAGAGGGACAGTGTAGGGCCACTGTGTGCTTGGGCTGGTAATGGGGCCAAAAAGTCTTGACCGAAACATCCTCAGTTAAGACACATAGGTAGCCAACGTTTGTCTGCAGCCCTCCACAGGTCAATACTAGCCCATTTCCTATTGGATCTAGTTTCCAGTCAGCAAAACACCTGTATTGGTTGAGTTCTGGTGCTAACAAATCTTGTGTCTTAAATCTGTGTCACCTGTTGCTCCTCTGTAACTTTATTTTTTCTTTTAGAAAAAGAAAAAGCACTGTCACACTACGTCCATGTGGGTGAGTGTGTTTGTATTTCACTTAACATCAATAGAGAGATATGTCTTTTGGGGTTAAATTGAGTTGAGTTTAACGTGTAATATTAATTTAAACTTTAATAGGTGGAAGGTAAAAACAAACAAACAAACAAACAAACAAAAACAGGAGGCTACAGCTGTTGTTTTAGTGCTGGAAATGACTAAAAACTAGTCTGTCTCAGTGAACAAACAGATTACAGGTCTTTTAGTTTTGATTATTTATAACTTTAATTACTTCCAAACATTGAAAAAGTTAAAATTGAAACCATCATCTTGATCTTTTGTTCTTTGTTTCATATGAATCTTTGTTTTTACTCAAAGCAGGGCATGAATTCAAAACACTACCAGCACTGCCCAACAATAACCTAGACTTAAACAGTTGGTTCACATTTTACAACCAAGCACTATTCCCCAATCGGTATCATCTTCCATATTTGCATGTGCTCGGATGCTGAGAGTGGCAAATTGACTGAGAAAATAGCCATATTACCACACAGTGGGAGAGGGAGTGTGTCATGTGCAGCAAACAAAGGAATACGACAGCGATGGCTCTCACACCGAGCAAATGTCTGCTCTCAACTCAGCCGAATCACATAGAGTGTGTGTGCGCATGGTAGAAGACAATAGCAGAGATAATGTCAAAGATTTCTGATGATTTGTGGACTCTGAAATGTGTCATGGGTGAGGAGAGAATGGGGCTCTTTAATGGCTGATACTTGACTACGGTGGCATACACTCAGTTTGGATGTTAGACAGGGTTATTCAGCTCCTTTTGCATGACCTGCAGTGGTCACACTGTATTGAATAACAGTTTAGTAAAGTCACAAAGAAATAAAAAAAATGACTTTTACCCTGTTAGATATTTTCTTCCACACATTAACCTGCAACTTCTAGAAACCTCTCCTCTTCAGAGCTCCTTTAAGTAGCTTCAAAAACATTTGTCTTTAGTGCATGGCAGTCTTATACATTTTTATTTTCTGCATTTGATGCTTACAACAATAATTTAAAGTGCATGTGTTGGATGGAGAGTAATTTAGTTCTTCAATTAAAAAGCAATAATCAGCATTGCTCAGTTGTTACAGTCTTTCTTTTTGCTGGTATCACCAGTAGTTTATGGTGGTACCCAGGGGGTACGTCAAGCCCTCAGGAAGAGTTCTTTGAAGTCAATTTCACATGATGGTCAAAATATGTAATTACAACAAAAATACTTTTTCCCTCTTTGAGTAATATTACTGCTTATATTACGACATGTTATTTGCCAGATAACAGCCTCAAGTAATCATTCAAGAAACTAGAGATTGTGGAACTTCATTTTGCAGCCACCAAGGTTGCTACTTGATTTTAACCAATACATACAATATTTTTTTTTTCTTGCTCAGGCTGAGAAGATCACAATATGGTAGCTTTGGTGGAAAGCACAATATCATCTCATGCAACAAGCTAATCTTAGCTGACTAATACTTAATGTTAGCATTAAGTTGGATCTCACTCACAACTTGCTGATGTTAAAATCCATTATGTTTAATCCCAACACTTTTAAGTGTTTTAACTTTTCACTTCATATAAAACAGAAGGAAGACAACAATGAAACAGTGTGTGGGCATACTAGTCAATGTTTTAAACCCAACCGGCTCCACCGCAGTCCGATTCAGAAGCGCCCCAGAAGCCTTGAGCTGGCGGAAGCCAGACACAGAAACAGCATAAGGAATCCGGTGGATTTTCAAAATAAAATACAAACTGCCGGTCGTAAAAACAGAGAAAAGGCTAAACAAATTAACTACATAGCATATTTACACATGTAGAAGAATGTTTAGAAGCACATAAAGAAAATGCCCAAATCTGAGCAAGTAAACAGAGTCTGGCACTTCTGAAAAGCTCCCGGTGGTGTAGCGTGCAGGATAGACCAAAACAGAATTGCAGCCGCAATGTGACAGAGATGTGTCCAGTGGGGTTTCAGGGTAAAGCTTTGGTACATCACCCAGGGTCGCTGGTGGTGCAGCAGTACCTGGACCAATGGTACCTCTAAAATGCATAGTCAACCAGTTTCACGCATGCAATATAGCACATACACCCACAACACTTTCTTATTAGCAAGTGCATTTCTCAGGCTTACAACAGTGAAATGATTGTATAGTTCAGAGCCACCGACAGTGCCCAGTGGTTTGGAACACACTTTAACAAATAACCATCAGCTGCTAGCACCTCCAACAAAGCTCCTGTGTTTCTGACTGAATCATGATAACTGAGTTCTCATTTTCTAACCTCAAAATACCTTGTTAAAACTACTGTCTTTGCAGAACACCATGGGAGAAGAGAGGCCTTTAGAGCGTATGAGTTAAGATGCACATCCAAAGGCACACTGATGACTTTGAAGGGTTCAAGGCTCAAATGGCCTTCAATTAGACAACAACACACATATTCTCAGTTTATGTCTCTAGTCTGCTGTGACACATTTTTGGCTATATAAAACATTTTGCTAAACAGATTATTGTTACCACTGGCCCACTATTCTTCTCTTGTACACACATTTAAGTCTACGTGGCTGTTTTAAAGGTTTAGTGTGATTTTTTAGTATGATCAGATTTACAGGATATAGTAGAAATGAATAATAATAATTTGTAAAGAATTTGTAAAAATAAATAAATATAT
>JAATJX010000292.1:0-10012 GCA_028641955.1 Protonibea diacanthus | reverse complement strand
ATATATATATATATAACATTTTTAGCTTAAACTAAATCTCAATGCAAATCCCTAGATGGACTTTTAAAATACACAAAACAACAATAAAATACATACAAATCAGCATAACATGATTCACCTAAGTTCCCCATAGGATCTGAGTAGAAGTATTTTGAACTGTCTTGTGAACTGCAGTCTTACCTTGTCGGTGTCAGTATTGTAATGCTGAGGC
Source organism: Protonibea diacanthus (assembly GCA_028641955.1). Taxonomy (NCBI): domain Eukaryota; kingdom Metazoa; phylum Chordata; class Actinopteri; family Sciaenidae; genus Protonibea; species Protonibea diacanthus. The sequence continues at coordinate 9,801 of JAATJX010000292.1, read as the reverse complement.
TCTGCCAGGCTCCTCTCCTGATCTGTTCCCGTCTTAGTTCAAATGTGAACAAACGTCTGTAACTTGTTGGTCCTCAGGTGAGGATGCGCTGTACGTAGTTGTTGTTTTGTTTTTTTTTTATCTCCTGCTCAGCTGGATCACTTCTGTCCACTCCAGCCACTGGGACACTTGTTTGACTTCTGATCTAAGCAACAAGGGTTTGACTTATTTGGGACACAGTTCCTTTGTGACATATCAATTCTGAAAGAGAGGGTGTGTCCAACTGCGGGAGTTTGCTGTAAGTGCATGTTTAATAATGACTTGAGGCAGTATTAAGATGGAGAGTTCCTTCAGTAAACAAACTGAGTGACTCTTAACAGCCCGGGGCAAAGCTGTGAGGGCACCTTGCGAGCTCTTACAACCATTTCTAGAATGGCAGTTTTTAAGGATAATATTCAAACTCTGTGAACGTAAATCACAAAACCACTGATGCCACAGTTTCAGTGAAAGTGTACCTAATCTAATCAGATCCACCACAGTAATTCTGTCAAAGTTCACTGTTGCGGCTGAAAGATGAGGAATCATTTCTGCTTTTTTTGGAGTAAATGTACAGGCACAGGCTCAGTATGAGGAAACTCACCGCAGAAAAAGTTCAGTCACACTTTATCAAGGCGTTACAGTTGACTAACACTCACTATCAAGTTGTTCCACTGTTAGGGGATTAGCACATTACATATAGTAAATCAGCCAGCGTGAGGACGATGGAAGGCATTTAAATGGTAAAGAAAACATATTTCATCTCAGTCAGTCATCACTGGGCTGCCTTTTATTTCTATAGGACAGAGATGACTCAATGGACAGTGGCACACAGACACTAAATTTGTCAAACTCTGTCAGGAATAACTAAAAGATAAAGTGATATCCTACTTGAGAAGTGAGGATCTTGAGTATTGATAATTAAAATCTACACTATGTGGTTATTGTAGGTTTGATTTACTTCTGAACTCATGACACCAGAAAGGCTGCCTCTGTAAGCGTCTACAGCATGATATCCATGAAGTATCAAGAAATCATTAGCAGATCATAATGTAAAAGTTGTTTAACAGGTACAGGGAGCAAGTACGACAGTCAGAGGAGAGGGAAAAAGAAAGCAAGAGTGTGTAAATGTTTGCTTAAACTAAACAGTAATGTTTGTGCGGTTCTGTTGAAATATCCTAAAGAGCTGCCGCCTGAGTATCCACCCACATAAATCATCTTTTTAAAAATTGTAGAATTACGGCTTACTAGATCATTTAAGTCAACTGGACCTTTACAGAGTCAGTTAGATAATCTTGTATTTACTCAGCTACCTTTTTTAATGTTTCTCATGTGTCTGACTGTTAAACCTTCAACATTGAACCTGAGCAAATGCCAAATGAGTGCAACTCCCTCAGGCAGTTTGGTTCTGCTGACGGACAAAGCCGTTGAAAGACACAGTGGGCCTTAATAGATGCTCGGGCTCCTTAAACCAGTAAACCTCCAGGCTAGCATGTAATCTGACATCTTCTTGAAGCGTAAAAGAGAGAGAAACGTTATCAGATGAGCCTTTTGTGGATCTATTGGCTACAATCTTTCAAAAGTTTTCTTCAAATAAATCAATCCTATGCTGCAGCGGACCTGACACAGTCCAGTTCATCACTGGAGTGACACATGGAGATAAACAACTGTTCACACTCACATGCACACATTCAGTGTCTCAATTAACCCTAGAAGTACTAAAGGCACCAGAAAGCAATGCACTCCTCTTGATTTTGACTGTTAGTCGCTTATTTTCAACTTAGCAGCAGCAACTGTGGTGCTTTGCTATCAGTGGGTAGCTTGAGTGCACACATAGTACAACACATTTGTTGTGTAAAAATAATTATTATATTAATTATGCAGTAGTGTCGCTATATGTGTTTGATGTTGCTGTCGCTGCATGCCGGTGACCACTCAAAATGCAATAATATCACTTATGAAAGCAAACAGATGACAGTAGATTTAAAAAGAACTTGTTTAAGTTTCTAAGAGTGCAGTTCATAGTGTAATAGTGGCTAAAAGGTAGGAAAAAAAAAAAGAGATATTTAGCCATAATTGACTATACCAGAAGAAAACACATTTTATGTTATATGAAAACATATAAAAGCTGGTACAAATCTGTGTAAAATTATGACTTGAGATTTATTGAGGTTTTTCAGTCCTGGAAATTGTAACTGAACACTGCTGCAGATAAAAAAACAACAAAAACCCCCAAACTTTTCAGTGATAATTTAATCATACAAACATTCATCAAACACACGGGGAAAAAAAGCTTTCATCTGTTTGCACTTCCTCACTCCCATAAATGTGCTGTTGTACGAGTCTAATGCCAACTGATTCATTCTGCAATCTGGCCAGTGGAGACTTCTGATATTACACAAAGAAGAAAATACACTATGCACTTCATGAATTGACATTGAACATTTATCATCAGGGATGCTGCACAGGAAATTCAGAGTGTTGTGACAGACAGCGAGGAGGAGCCCAGGGATACGTGTGACATTTAGTATTTATTGGCTGGTATCATTTGTCACGTCAAAGCTCAGTAACCCCGGGGCTTACAATTAGTGCCTTCGTGATTGCTGTGTTTACCTGATGAGGTGGTCTAACTCACTGGCTGTGGGTGGCAGATAAAAATCACAGATATGACAAACCCTTCAGGACTAACAGTACTCGGATGAGGACAGCACAGCACAGGCCTTATCTTGGAGGTCGCATTAGTCGGTGCATAGATCAGCCAGTTAGCGCTTCAGGACAACATGATTTTGTCGTTTCGTTTCAGTGATTTCACTGGTGCATCTAAAATGATCTGAACAGGATCAAATTCTAAAATGTGTTTAAGAAGGTCGTCAATGATTAGACTCGAATGTAACGCAATAATTCTAACAAGAGGAACAATAATTACACCAGTTCAATGCAAATATACAGTGTCGAATCTTTGGGTGAATTAATAATTAATTTCCAAAAAACATTACTCTCTTCTACATTCATCAAATACATTCAACTCACTGTGATAAAAGCAAGTCCAAGACAGCTTTAAAATCAGAATTCAGAGCAGAAAACATGATTTCATAATGTGAAGTTGTGTCTTGTGAAGTCAACATCTGAGGGCAACATGTACCCTAATTCTGTCATCATCTATTGCATGTAAAATATTAGATTTAGAGACAATGAGCGCTCTAATACTGCATTATTAAAATAATGAATATTCTAATTCTGCTAATATCTTTCTAATATTTCATAGATGTATATATGTAAATGCCAGTGTGTGTGAGTGGGAGGAAACCTTCACTGTCGCTTTGAGCTTTCACACTAAATCATACCTATAGAACTTTTTCTTACATTTACACCAAGTAGCTCAAAATGTTTGACCACAGAAGGCATATTAATAAAATCATTGGCTCTATCTTTAAGGGGAAAAACTTTTGTACTGTACAATGATCAAGATCAAACCTGACCATCTCGTAGGTGCTACACTGTAGGTGAGAGTTCTGATTCTCAGTGTTTGTGAAGAGAAATGGCCGACTCCCTCCAGTGGAGAAAAACTATATCGCATCTAAACCTGCAGGTACTATGACAGCATAGCAACAATGTCCATAATGCACAAGCACAAAAAAAAAACAAAAAAACAAGTGATGAGTTTCAGATATATTTCCGAGGGATGTCGTCGTTCCCCTTGAGACGCCCGTATTTAGTTACAGGGAAGCGAATCAGAGCAGAGTCAGAGCAGAAACTGGAGAATCAGTTGGCAAAATAAATGGCTTTTCCTCCAAAGGCTCTCTTTCAGGTTGCACAATGCGCACACATATACACACAGTTTCACAAATACACACTCCTGTCATTGTTTCATTTGCACTCTTGACAACTAAAAAAAAAAAATAATAATAATAATAATAATAATAAAAGAAGTCATCACTCAAAAGACTCTTTGCACTCATTTTTAACTTAGCATTCACACGTGCATACAGTGGGTTTGTGGGATGTTGGTTGAGCTGCACGTCAGGAGCGTTGGCCTCTGGTTTCATCAAAGTGTAGCTGGACTTTGCATAAAGAAGTGTTTTTGAATCTTCACACTCTCCGCCAGCTACTGGTAAAGCCTCTTCCTTCTCTTATTGGTGTGACAGACTCCAGAGGTACGAATTTAGTGCTGCTTCACTGTGACAAGTCTCATGATTTAAGAGTGCCCAAAAGGATAGGGCTCCTGTATACCCTGCAAGGAAGGGAAATTATTTTTTTTTAAAAAGCAGAGAGTAGGGCTGCAAGATGTGCAGGAAAATGACAGAAGGAGAGATTTAAATGGACACTTTGATTGTGTCTGTGTTTGTACATACTTTCGTTATGCGTATTATCAAAATGTTGGCTGTAGAGCTGAAACGTGGTCGACTGATTGGTTAATTGACAGAAAGTTAATCTGAAAATCATGTGATCATATTAAGTAATTTTTCAAGCAAAACTAACGTTTGCTTGTCCCAGCCTCTGCGGAGGATTTACTACACTTCTGTCTTGTCTTGTCTGACAGTAAAGCTGATTACGTTTGCGTTTTTAGGTGGTTGGTCAGATAAAAGAAGCAATTTGTAGATGTCACCTTTTGGTCATTTATACACCAAACCATTAATCGTTTAATCTGATTAACCTGAAAATAATCTGCAGACTACCTGATAGTGAAAATAATTGTTACCTGCAGCACTAGATGGCTGTATGATGAAATACATAAAAGATGAATATTTTCATCTTATTTCTTACTTTAATACCAGATTACTAAAAAACCTATTGGAAAATATACACATTTAGATTTATACCATCTTATATTGCCCAGCAAGTGTTAAACATTTACTACTGAGCAGCTGCTGGCACCCAGAGTACATTTAAAAAATGTGGCATTCAAGTGTTTTATTTTTATTTTATTAAATCTTTATTTTACCAGGCATTACGAACGATGTCTCTCGTTTACAATGACAGCCTGGTAAGTGCCAGAAGACACTTAACTTGTAACCTCTTACAAACAACATACTCGTAGTCTTATTTGTTAAATGATCAGTATAAAATAGTAAATGGGACGAATGAACTTCTCTGCAGCTTGAGTTTAACACGATAACTCAATAATGTATCTCAGCCTCTCAAACACTGCAACCCTGAGTCATGTTTTCTGTGGAAAGTTATCGTGAAATGACACTAAAAGTATGAAGAATATTTCAGCTCAGATATCCACCTCTAAGGGTTGGGGTTACTTTCAACTTACACATTTTTAAATGTGCATCTACAGTACACTTCAGGATTAACTCAGCCTTTTATTCATAGATTAGATGCAACACGTTTCTTTAAATTATAAAAACCTTTCAGGTTTTTAAGTTGTTCAATCGATGAGAAGAAAATAAACCCAACCATGATTCACTAGTATGGAGCGTCTCCTTGTCCTTTCATATGTCTTACCTGGTTATAAGAGACTACTGATAGATTGCTTTGTAGACTGTTTGCTACTATATCCACAGAGTTGTGTGAAAGTCCGTTCTGATCTTGCTGCAGCTCGTTGGGGCTTCCCTGCCAATGTTCCTCTGCGACCCTATGGCCACTGGCATCGTGGAGACTGTTGTTGTTGCTGTTGGGGCACTTGCTCTTCTCTGGAGAAGCGAAGGGGTTGTAGTCTCCTTCCAGGCTGCGGTGAGGCTGGGTGTTGAACTCAGCTTGGAAAGAGGAAAGCTGCTGTGTGACGCCGAGGAGACCTCCGACCTCCACGCTCAGGATCACCCAAATTACATCTGTCAAAAGAAACAAACAGTGTGTTATAATATACAAAGCCACTAACACTGTCCCACACTGCAACATTTAGCACTGGACCACACACCCACAGTATCCTCAAAGATATAAAGTACTCCAAGTCTGCCACACGGTGACTGATGATGTTAAGTGAGGAATTATCGCCCCCGAACACCTAGATGAAATATTAAGGCCAACTATCATTTTTAATTGAGTATCTCTCTGCTGCTTAATTTGTAAGAAGGCAAGTCTTGAGGGACTTCCTGTTGGGATCCATCATACACGCTGAACTTTCAGGGGCACATAAATCAACTAAATAAATGACTCTTAATTTAATTTGTGTGTGCTAATAGAATGGCCATCCAATCTCTTAATAGTTTTTAAAGCATACAAAATTATCTGGCACTTTATCTTCTTTAACGACTGCTGCTACAGTAGGAGGAGAACATTCGGGGCAGAGATAATAATTACAACCAGAACATATAAAAAGATGTCTACAGTAAGTATGACAGCCCTCAGCTTTGGCCCAGAGATTATCACTAAAGATAGATGAGCATCTGCAGTGATCTTAGCACTGCTGAACCTTAGGAAACATGCAAACGCATTATAGTCTGATGCTGTGTTTAGTGATTATTACTATACACTGCTGATCTTTTTTTACTTGGAAGTTTGCCGTCCTCACCTCCATAGTAGAGTCCCGTAGCTGTACACATTCTCCACTGGCCCTGGTACATGCCAGGAGAGACAGGGCTCTGCATCTGCACACTAACATCAGCCATCTCCTGAGGATCTAAAGACCGCACCATCACCATGTTTACGTGACCAAACTGATCTCCTCCAACATACTTCAGACAAACCCCAGGAGGCCACGACTCTGCACCTGGAAGACACACACAGACAACCATTATGAACTGTGTAATTATTTTTCATTAATGAGGTCTGGCATCAGCTCTGTGTTCTATCATATTATTTATAGTGTCCCAGCAGACTTGCCTGTGTTCTGTATCCTCCAGGTCTTTGTGAAAGGTGTGTCCGGTGGAACTGATTCACCCTCGCCAATCGTCACATCTCTCACAAAGGACATGCACGGTGCACTGATGTTGGGACTCTCAAAGTCATAGTAGGCTCCGATGGCTGCTTGTAAGTTCCTGGGATAACAAAAGGCAGAGATCCAGGTGATTAGTACAGATATAAATTGAAGTAAAACATATGATTTCTGTAGAGGGAAAAAAATCAAAACAATTTGCACATATAGGTTTGAAGTAAGGCGAAATGCAGGGGTGAAGTCACGTCCCCTTTCCTAGCCGGCCTCTGTTCCACTAAACACGAGCTGAGATTTATTTTAACATCATCATCAAATGTTTTGTTTGTGTTAAAAACATCATATATGATCATTTTGATTGTTTGATGATTTGCTGAGTATTTTCTTGAATAATAAATGAACCATTTGGGCTATGAACGTCAAAGACTCTGAAACTGTTTGACCAACCAACTGTAAAAACCCTCAAAATATTCAACTTAGAATCATACGAGATAAACAATATCATTAATTGTTTCAACCACGAACATATCTCATGAGTCTTAGACATACTGACAAAACACACTGGGTGATTGCACGAAATATTTTTTTTCCTTTGGTAAAATGAAGATCAATTTAACTGGAAACCACAGGAACACATATTAGCTCATATAAAAGCAAGTAAAGATGAATCATACTACTAAGGGCAGAGGAGTAAATTTCTGTCACTGAGAAAAAAAGCATATATCGTGGCAAACAACTGAGATGTCTGTAGATCCACAGAGCCTGCGAATGGGTGCTTCCCGTGGCATGCTGGTCATCCATAAAGCAGCACTTTTTATTTTTAGAAAGCTGGTTGCAGAGGAGCTATTACACGACATCACGTGATTCTACTACAGCCTGCTCAGCCACTGTTAACTTCCACAGACATGCAAAGGCTTAATACTGCATATGCAGAGCTTTTTTTTGTTGTTGTTTTTTAATCAATGCATGCAATGATCACAGGGAGTCACATTTAGAAACCTGTCCAAAAATGCAGTGTATGAATAGTGAAGTATTCCCCAGTACGACAGGAATCCATATGAATACATGTTGTCCAGGCACAGTGAGGTAAAGATTGACCGGGCTTGCACAACTCCTGCATGAGCTTTGAGCTCAGGAGACGTAATGCTGGACGGTTACGTAATAAACAGCAGCCATCCTCAACTGTGGCTGTGGTCAAGGAGACAGACGTTTGGTCATCTTGACGGCTGTTTTACGCCGATAAACAGAATAAACGGCTAACAGGCTGTGAGAAAGTAGTTCTAAACTTTTAATTATCCATCCGGCTGGGTGATTAGAGCTAACTGCTAGTGGCTAGTTTTGTATATAAAAGTGGTGTCTGGCTAACTTACAACTCCTGTCAGCAGCCTGTAAAAAAACACGAAAAACATTCACTTAAAAAATGACTTTGTTTTTATTTAAACACCCCTCACACTTCGATAAGAACTTAGTGTTTGTTTTTAACGCGTAAGCATTTTTATAACGTAACGTAAGACAGCCGCTAAGCTAGCTTCCCGTGCCCCTGACAGGGGAGTCAAAAGTCGGACACACGGTGACTCAGCTAACGCTAGTTACGTTACTACAACGTCGTTAGCTGTCAGTGTACCCACGTTTACATACCAAACGTAAACGACTACCACCGTGTCACAATGAAGGATAACACTTCCTTTCCCGTTTTTTTTCAAACTAAATATCGCCGTACTGGGGTTAAAAGCTAGCTGGTAGCACAGTAACGTTATCTATTATCTAACATAACCCAGCAGTAAGCAGGCCAGACGAAGTCACCGAGCTCACCAGTTGGTCATGTCCAGAAAGAAGGCGCATCCGGCGGGGTTTAGCTGAAACCCGAGGAGCCTCTGAAATTCCGATATGAGGATATCTTTGTCCGTTGTACCCATGCAGCTGAATTTCTGCATGAGCTCCTGGTCCAAGTCCAGGTCCATGCTCTCCATCGCGGATTCGCCTGGACAGAGACGGGGGGCTTTGCTCCTAATTTAGTCCGAGGCCTCGACTTGTCATAACAAACTCAAAAACAGGGCCGAGTGCGCATGTCACATGATTGTGTTCAGTGCCTCGACCTATGAGCTGCAGGCATGTGGGTAGCAGGCGTATAGTTATATGTAACTGTAATGATAAACGATTATTAAATGTTGTGAAAAATATTGTTTCCATAGCAATATTGTATTTCTACACAGGAGGAATTAGCAGTGTGGTTAGTTTTGCTCGAACAGTGTCTTCTGTGCTGCACATGGCCAGATTAACCTGTTCAGTGGCCTGGGGGCAGAAATCTGCTCTTAGGCCCCTTGTTGCCTCTATGTCCCCCTTAGGCACTATGCACACAGCACACTTACTGTGCTTAATTCGTTATATTTGCATACAGAGAAACCAAACAGTACTCTTATAGTGGAATACCTCAGGATGTCAATTTTACCCACATTTAGATAGAATGTAGATGTATGTATACATGTAAATGTAAATTGTGTGGTAAAAGGTGCTATCCCACACCTTTCCCGTGTACGACATTAAAGATCCAGTGTGTAAGATTTAGGGCTATATTTAGCTATATTAGCCCAGACTGAACAAATTTAACACAGACTTTTTCACATTCTTTCCTGTTTTCCATGGCCACCATATTTTCTCCGTCATGCTAAGAATGATGGGGATGAGGTGAGGTGGTGGTCGTAGTCAGTAACTACATCTCTAAATGATACTAAATCCTACACACTGGTCCTTTAAATTCCCATCAGCTGCAGCTTTACTTTGTGTCTATGTCTATGACTGTGTAAAGTAAAGCCAATGTGCAAAGTGCCAAAAACTGCAGTTCCCGGCACTGCCACTTGAGGCTGGCTGCAGAAAATAACAGTCTCCATAAGCCTATGTTAAAATGTCCAACTTCACAACAGAAATAAACATGTTTACAGCCTGGTACAAAACAGTTTTGGTCTCTGTAG
>JAATJX010002881.1:0-11022 GCA_028641955.1 Protonibea diacanthus | reverse complement strand
TCACAAAGGGCCGGCCTATCAGTCAGCCACAGTGGCAGGATGCAGCTTTTCTGCTGGTCGTCTGACAAAAGAGGGAAAGACACTATCTCCTCTGTGTAGATATGACAATTGTGTGGACACAGAGAAGCACGTCTGACGATCTGCCTGTTTCCTTATGTCGCGCAGGCTGAACACACTCATCTCTTTGTGTGTGTGTGTGTGTGTGTGTGTGTGTGTGTCAGTGCTGTAAGGACAGCACAGGGCTGCTTCCATGTGGCATCAAACTATCACATAAAGAGCACAGTGCTCAATCCGACGTGGCGAACGATTGAACAATTATGATGAATTATCTCGAATCATTTGTCAAGCTTCCAATTACTGAGAGTGACGTGCTTTACGAAAGATATACCGCAGCCTTAATGGACAACAACTGCTCAAATAAAATAACTGAGAAATTAGTCTGTGCGTGTAAAGATTTTCACGTTATTGTTTCAGTATCTTTATTGATCTGCTTCACAGCTCTGATAAATATATGAAGCTCCGCACTGATTGCGTGTATAGATTTATTTATGCCTCACTAGGGCCGCGAGATGAGCAACATATTTGCTTGTAAAACATGTATTATAAAGTTGCCAGAGGCCCTTTGACTGCATCATTTACTTTGTATGATTAGAGAACCATTTAAAAAGTGTTTACTGTCCTTTTATTGACTAAATTGAGAAGAAGTCTGGGCAGTCAGCAACTTATCGATTTGAACGACGCAATGTTTCTTCCTGAAAGATCATCGGAAGTATCAATAATTACAAAATGGATAACCGAGGCTTTCTGGTATTAAAATGAACATTTATGTTGAATTTAATTGTTTGACTTTTGCTTTTGAGCAAAGTTAATTTATGAAGCAATAATTATCAGAGTATCTACAACATGTTCAACCTTTTTTTTGCCTCCTTTGCCTCCCCTTCTTACCCACAAGGACAACAGACTTTTATTTTTATTACTAATTATTTAGTAGATATTTTTATTAAGCTTCAGCTACACGCAGACATCATTGATGCTGGTCTGTTTTCCCAGTGGCCCAAGAAATTATTCTACACTCTGTAATTTAATGATTTTAGTTGAGTAGATTTAGTGATTTTTAATACAAAATATTTGAGGTCCAGCTCAACAGAGAAGCTATAAGCAGGTATATTGGTAAGATATGAATAAAACCAACTCTTGAGTCCCAGCATGCAGCCTACAGTCAGTACTCGCCCCCCCCTTTAGATGAGTCGGGGTTCGGATTAGGATGATTGTCGGCAAACAGCCTGGTGCCCAGGTCACCGAGGGTCAGCTCTGCCTGATGTGTTAATCAGGATTAAAGCCCGCAGGATGGGCCTGGGTAGCAAAATACTACCCCTTCAATCCCCCCCTCCCTTTTTAGCTCACACACACACACACACACACACAGGCCCTGGCTGTAAAAGCACAAACATTGCCCCTGCTTAATCCCCTAATTAAGCGTGCCCCTCCTCACTATTTAACCCCAGAGAGCCTCCTGGCCCTTGCACTCAGCAGCGTTTGGTCACCTCCAGCAGAGGAACTGCATTGTTTACCAGTGGATTTACTCAACAGATAAGGAAACCATCTGAGGCCCTAAAAGGCCCCAGAAGATAAAGTAGAATAGAATAAGAGCTGAGTGGGCTTTGAAGAGGGGAGATCACACTCCCTAATCCCTGGATTGAAAGGTCTTCCAGAGTTCAGCATGTTATGTGTATGAATGCAGGGAGGAGGTCTGGCAAATTGGATTGTCTCTCTCTCTCTGAATGGTCTCTGTGCCAGAGGAACTCGGGCCAACTTTGGAGGATCAAATGGTCACAATAGAAAAAAGAAAAAAACATATCATTAAACCTGTCAGCCAATAAATTAGAATAAAGAATGAAACTTTAAGGGGATTTAATTGTATATTGTGTGTTTTTTCGATATAGCTAATCACTTCCATACTGTTTGGTAATTGTCACTGATGTTTGTTTACTTTATGACTTACTGCAAAAAAAACAAAAAAAAAATGTAACCGCCATAACAAATCTGTGATAACAATAATAATGCTGTTTTATGGTATTTAACATCCATAATGGCTCATATCATCCGCCATGCTGCTTTGTGAAGAGCATATGCTCACCGTGATGCCTTGTCTCTTACAGGGAATCCTTCTGAAGCGAAGTGGCAAATCCCTCAACAAGGAGTGGAAAAAGAAATATGTCACGCTGTGTGATAATGGCGTCCTTACTTACCACCCCAGTTTACATGTGAGTCTCAACCACCCCCCCCCCCCCCAACCCCCTCCCCTTCTTCCCTTTCCATTTCTTTTCCAATTGGCTTTATGTGTTTGTTACACCACTGTTTGTACTCGAGGGGGCTGCTGGAGGTTTTTAATGTGGGACTTTTTTTTCTCGTGATGCGATTACATTTACCACCGCCGCTGTAGTGAACGGGATTGCATCCATACCAGCTCATGGCTTCTACAGAGATGTATGGATGTGTGCAACAGCGACATTAGCTAACCCTGCGACTTGAAGCTCAGTTTTAAGAAACAGGGTGCTCTAGTGGTCATCCCTGCACCCCCCCTGCGGTGCCCATCCCCGGTGCCAGCTAATGGAGACATGGCTGTGCTGCTGCGTGCCCGCCGCGCTCAGACTCCACGCTGGCTTGTATTTATAATGGTTCTCACCGCATGGCAGCAGAGCCTGACCAGCCTCCCACATCCATCTTTGTCAGAATCCCGCTGGGCTCCTAATACCTCTTAAACACTCGGCTGGCTGGCAGCAGACAGCTCAGGAGCCCGGTGCCACTGTCAGAAATGCCCGTCTTCCTCTTCAGTTCCTCCCGTCGCCTTGCGATTTCTTGCGTTTGAGATGTTTTAAGGTAATTCGGCGAGCTGAAATAAAAAGATAATAGCAACGCTTTGCGCCTGAAAGTTTGAACACAGGCTCAACAGTTAGACGTGAACCTTGTGTGTGGCCTTGTTTGCACTGACAGTGTGTTAGTGGTTTAATTTACAAGCGGTTATTAGTCGAGCGGTGCTGTGCTACAGTGATGTATGTAATTGACTGAACACAGGCTATCTCTTGATCATTACAGCTATTACAGGTCATCAGGGCAATCTATGAATGTATGAATCTGTTGACTTACGGAGGGAGGTGAAGTAAGGGAGACAGTTACATTAACGCGGCAAACAGCTCGAGCTCATTTTGAGCAGTGGAGCAGAGAAGGAGTAAGAAAGGGAGAAAGGGAAGAGAGAGGGAGAGGAAGAAAGAGGGAGGGAGGCAGACTGAGAGAGTGGAAGAGGGGAACCTTTAATTTCGCAGTCAGCCAAGCCATCCACACAATCACCTTCTGTTAATTCTATCTGCTACATCAATTAAATTGTTTGTAGAAACTAATTGAATGTGGCTTAATCACACATCTTAATAGCTTTGCACGCTTCGATCTGGCTGTTAATTCCAGCAATAAAATGAAATGAGAGCGCTCACTGGGTAATTAGCGAGGAGGCTTGGGAAAGAAATGAGTGCTTTATGACACGGTAATAAAGCAGAGGAGCCGGTGGGGGGACGGCAAAGGCCGAGCTCGCCTCTATCTGGGTCTTTTTCTGCTGAGCCCAATGATTTTCACCTTGGCTTCCCACATTTGGGCAGTAGTCGCTTTAAACCAAATCAAATGCCCAAATTGAAAGAGAATGAGACTGTTTGCATTCATTAAGCCTAACATCTCGCTATTTGGAGAGACGGCGTGGGCACAGGTGATGTATAATGGCCTTACAATCATTTTTCCACTATCACACACCCTTAGTGGAAGGTCTGAGATGGGTTGTGACTAATGGGGATGGAAATTGAATAGCCTTTTAATTTGTTTTTCTTCCATAATTCCTGGATTCTTGTTGGTCTGCTGTGTCTAATCAGTTCCCTGAACTGAGGCAAATATTTGGAATTATCTGGACTCTTACTTGAGTAATCTGCAGACCATTTACAACTACTGTCATCTTCTCTTTTTTTTCCCCCCACTTTCTATAGGACTACATGCAGAATGTACATGGAAAAGAGATAGACTTGCTGAGGACAACGGTCAAGATTCCCGGGAAGCGACCCCCGAGAGCGGTGGCCACCGTGGCCCCGACTGCTAGCCCCAAAACCAACGGGATGACCAAGGACCGCAGCACCTTGCAGCTAGGAATAGGAAACACAGGTATGTCTTACTGTCTTTAATATGAGGCCAAAGGTCAGGGGAATAAAGGACACACACATTAATGGACAATTTAGGATATTTATGCTCTAACACTTCTGGATTGAGCGATTCTCCTGGAGTATGATTGGTCCATTGGCTTGCTGTTTTAGCCGTTGTGGTCAAAAACATAACGTGACTACCTATGCAAGGCGTTTTTCTCAGTGCTTCATCAGGCTAATGAAAACTTACAACGGGCCTTCAAAGCTTAAAGATGTGAATACAACAGTTTGTGTTCTAATTAGAGGCTTGACTTGAGACAATTTATTATAATCAGTGCAAGTGTCATGCAAAAAAAAACAGCAACACAAAATACAAAATACCTTTCTGTGAGCAGATGAAACATGTTCCTCTCATCAAAGTTAATGAAATATCCTGGATTGTATTTTCACTGTCACAAACACGTTTTTTTCAACGACATGTTCATTTAACGCCTCCAGTTCTGCCGTGTCTTTTTCACCTGTAGTTGTGGTTTTGAAATGAATACCACATAATAATAATAAAATTCACTTATATTGGTAAATTTGACATACATTACATATTTTCGCTACCCAAAAGGGAAAACAAATCACAGGTATAAAAGGTAATTGTGACTCAATTAGTGTTTTATTACTGTACTCATTTTCTGTGTCCTCAATTTGTGATTAATCATAAAAATGGGTCCCAACATGTTAATTATCTACTTTCTGTATGGTTCATTCATGCAAATTAGCTGCCTCATAGTATACACAATGATGACTTAATGGGAGTCTATGAGAAATCTATTAATTCTCTAAATTATTCAAGAGGGAATTTAAAAATTGTGTTTAAATATCATGCCCGTGTTTAAGGAAATCTCACAAAAAGGGTTTGTTTATGCCTTTGCCACGCTGATGCTGACCTTATTTTTCATCCGGAAGGTAATTGTGGGGTCATAGCAACAGAAAAACAGTTTGGTCCTGAGCATCGTGCCAGGGTTTCTCCACCTTTCAAGTTTAAAAATAGAGCTCTTCTCCCAGCGAGCTGCGCCACCGGAGGCTGCAGAGAGTCTGGCAGGCGTATAGAGGGGAAGCCAGTGATTGGATTTAGGGGTTAGGATTAAGAGTAATTAATACTAATTAGCAAAGTGATCCCCAGAGGGAGGCGGGGTCCTTCATCGGCTGTGAAATGGGCACAGTGTTTTCATTACTCAGGCTAAAGCTAACTGGCGGGAGAGTGGGTACAGAGCCAAAGACGGGTCGGCAGGGACCATTAGCACTGTCCAGGCAGGTTACTGTTAAACCTGGCCAAAGTGCTGCCACTGCTGAACGGGTTAATCAGTCAAAGGCAGAAAGATGTAGGAGTTTACAGAGCAGAGGACGTTGGATCGAGGTTGTTCCATCCCACAGACTGTTAACCTTGAGCGCTGGGTTAAGGGGAGTCATTGGGGCACACAAAGGGCCTTGAAAAACAGGCCAGACCAGGCTTTGGGAAAACAGCACCAGCTAATTTTTTCTTTTCTTCTTCTTCTTTTTTTTTTTTTTTTTTTAAAAACTGAACAATATTGTCTTCTCCTGTTGTTCGTTACTTGGAGAAGACCTCAGTGACAAATTCCCAAGATTTTCAGTTACCATCCATTTGTGCATCAGGGAACAATGTGAGGGAGATTTGCCTTAATCTCCATTTAGGAAAAGAAAGGTTACAAATCACATCAGGTCTCTCTCTGGGTGGAGGACCCTCTTATGATTATGTGATCGGGATTTTGATTTCATTAGACGTGCAATTGATGAAGGGAACAAAGGGGTAATTTTTCATTCACAGCGTCCAAATCACAAGCCTTGTCTGTGCCTTTGGTAATTCATTCATTCCTTAGATCTAAAGACCTTTATAATCACTGGGAGAAGAGGGATAGCGACGGAGAGAAGGGGGGGGCGGAGCGGATGGGGGAGATGGGAAGATGAAGAGGAGAGGCTGAGAAGACAGAGAGTAAATGAGAGAACGCATGCGCCAACGAGTTTGCCAAGCGGCCCAGGTTTAATTCCTTTGCTGGTTGCTGAGCGGAACCATTTTAAATATGATCCTCCCTGTTAACACGCATCCTGCCGTGTCACCGACGACAGATACATTGTGTCAAAGTATTAATGGGCTCAGTCACTTTGAATCAATCCTGTGGGAGTGAGGGAGAGAGGGAGAGAGAGACGCATGTGGAAGAGGTGGAGATCTCAGGGAAGTGTTTAGCTCATTCCCTCCTCACTCTCTACCATAATTTGTCTCCAGCTTTAATCTATAGCACTATAGCGCCAGTAGACACATACTGACCAGCAGGCCCTGCCACCCCCAACACGAGACTTTCTGACGTCTATTAGGTAACCAGCGATCACCAGCTTTTATCGTCTGATGTGCCATATTAGACAGGCATCATCGACACCACCCGTCATGCTCATAATGTGTCAATTTTGAACTAATCTATAACTAAAACACAATATCCTTACAAGATTTTTAATACGAGTTTAAGAGTGGACAGAGGTGGTGTCAAGTCAGTTATGTTTGAGTTTCTTCTTACAGTGGTAGAAGCAAGATGTTTTATCTATTTGTCCAGCACTTTCAGCTGTCCAGTTTCATAATTTCTGTTTATTTAAATTAGCTGAGCTTCTCGTCAGTCTTTCCCTGACAACTGTAGAAGTTACCTCCTGGGGTACATGTACCTGCCTTAGAGTCATAGCTTGGAGTACGTTTGTTCTGTCTTCAATTTTATTTTTGTGTTTTATTTAAATTAGTAAGTATCAGGAGGAAATGTCGTCAAACTGGAGCAGCAGAGCTGGAAATATGCAATATCACCACTCTATGAGGCCTAAATGATGATTTTTTTAAAAAATTCTTCCAAAAAGCAAGATATCCAAAGAAGTAAAGAAAATGAAATCATTTTGAGTTAAAGTGAAAATTGTTTTAATAAAGTACAATAACACGATGCATTGGTATGAATCTGAACGTCTGAGTAGCTTGTGTGGGGACTGACAACAGCAGCAGTAGCGCGGGCGGAGGAGGGGGACGTCTGGGCATTGGTCAGGATGATGCTGGTGGATTACACACAGCCGCAGATGATGTGCTGCCTGGCCCACATTACCATGAATGCTTCATTATCCCACTACTTGTACATAATGGCAACAACTCCACGGAGGGGTCAGGCCTCGTCACGGCTCATCAACCCACTGACGGCCCGGCCTAAAGAGAAATGAGAAGCAAGGCAGCGCTGCTCCCCGCTAATCCATCGCCTCTACTTAACACCCCAGCCCTGAATAGCCTGCAGAACACACTATATGGCTTTTTGTTATCTCTTTATACACGTGGCGATAAAGTCAGCAAGAAATATTTATAATGGTGCTTTGTGCTTTTAAGTTTTCATTAATTTTAATAAAATAAAATAATAAAAAAAGAATTACACAGCAGTTAACAATGAAATGCTTCGATTTAGAAGTTTATATGTGTAGCAAGATAAGAAAAGTATCAGTTGGAATTTAGTTGAAAAGCTAATGTTTTTTTTTTTTAATTATTATCTAGATGCAGTTGTAAATGAAGTATTCTTAAGAGTTTTTTAATTATATAAAAGTAGAAATATCTCGATGTGAAAAAACTGTTAAAAGTAAAAGAGCTTCATCAAAATTAAAATTGTACTTAACTAGAAATACAGACGTATTACCATCCTCATGCAACCAACTGGCTATTATTAAATATTATACTGTTATTACTGGTGGTTTAAGAAGTATTTTAATGATCTAGCTCACTGCAGTGGAGCTAATTTTACTTTATACTGTTAGTTAGTTTAATCTATAAAAACGGATATTAAACTTGAAGAGCATGTAAATTAAAGTTGACAAACAATATATATTTTAGTTTATTATTTCTACTTAAAATCTTATTGATATTCTCACGGCCCAATATTCGTAGTGGAGTAGAAGTAGAAAGGAGCAGAAAATAGAAATACTCGCATGAAGTACTCTCATAATTGTACTTGTAGAGTAATCAAGTAAATGTACTGCTTTGTGTCACTCTCTGCATGCATGCAATTTCACAATAAATGTCTCAATCGCTGTTGAATTTTCAGCACAAAAATAATAATATTCACCAATAGAGAAGAGAGAAAATTAAAAGTTCAGTGTTTTCAGAAAATGTCAGAAAATTGTCAGAATGATGTTTTCTGTTTTGTCTGTTTTTATGAAACAGTCTTACTTTATCACTGCTAAAATGATCTGTTGCATCATCGTTTCTAATTATTTTAAACATTTAATGCAGCAAAATGAAATAAAGCTTGACGTGTTTGTAGTTGACACTCAGATCAGCCGTACAATCACTAAAGTCAGTAATATTCGGTATTAAACCGCATCATTCGGACCTTCATTTGCAGCTGTCAGGTTCGTCGCTGTCAGTCTGCCATAGTTCTACTGCTAAAGCGTGCTGGAGTTCAGGCCTGGCTGGAGCTGCGAGTACAGTGCTCTTTTTAATGCCACAAGCTGATTATTTCTCCACTGTAATTACATTATCCTCCCCTTTATGCAGGAGTGGTCTCTGGGGACTAATGGATACAGCCATGTATAATTCATTCATCATTAGCATCCAATTTGACAATTAGACATGATTGTTGAATTTTAAATATCAATCGAAGTTGCCTTGTAGTTATCTTTTTTTTTTTTTGTCCTCTTTTTTAAGGCATCAAATAGTCAAACTTCACACTTTGGAAATAAATAAATGTTTCATTTTGTAGTAAGAAATAAAGCTTTATCTCTAAACAATGAGCTAATTAAATATTTATCTGTGTAATATTTGGTCTTCAGAAAAAAAAATCACATTTTTAAATATATATATATATATTTTTTTTTTTTTTTAAATTCGGTAACGTCATGACCTTATTTTATGTGTAATTCACTCGTCACTTTTTAAAAAACAAAGTTTCACATTTTCTTTCCAGTACCCCCACTCCTCAGCTCCGTCTCCTCCTCCTCCTCCTCCTCCTCCTCCTGCTCTGATTTCAGCATGCTAATTTAGTCAGTGCTCCTCAGCATGATTCCCTCGCTCTCTCTCCCATTCTTGCTGCGATTCTGCTCCCTCCCCTCTGGGACCTGAAGATTAATATTCCTGGGCCCAACAAGATAATTACTGATACTAATTAGACATGATTATGTGAATTTGATACACTTATTACTCTAGATAATGAGTAGGACATATTATCCTAACAAGCACCCGTGCCGCTTAGTTTACTTTACACACGACCCACACTCTATATTTTCTGTTATTGTCACCTCAATCAGAAACTGATATTCTCTTGTAATTATTAGATAAAAGGCCTTGATGTGTGATACCTGTAAGATGAGAAAGCATTGTTGAGAAGATTAGAGATATGGGCTTGTTTTCCAAAACAAAACCTGTAAAATTTCAACTTTTCGACGTCAAGACAATGTCTATTTATCTCATTAACCTGTATTGTTTTATAGAAGCTTCTGTAAATGAGTTATTGTGTCAACTTTGAGGGTGAAAATTTCCTTTCCTGATGGCTAAATCTATTTATAAGCCTCCCATCTTTTCCTGTAAGTCATATAAAATATGTTCTTATTCGTGTAATTCTACCTTTATTTCGGTGAAATGATTTTCCTCTGAATAACATCATACAATTTCGCAGCAAATTCTTGTTCTACATCACACAGCTCTGTTCAGTTTGATGCATTTCAAAGCTTAAGCAGGTAATCTGACTCCCCCCCCCCCCTCACGTGGTTCAAAGTGAATCGATGAGTTTTTCAGAGTAGTTAGGACGTGTTGTAGCGACTGCTTCGCGAACAGGAGGGAAGGACCCCACATGGCGCAGCCTAACCCATGAATTAGTAAAGAGAGCCAGGCGTCCGTGGCTCGCCTGATTGGAAGTTAGGGGGAGAACGCCTGCTGACGCCAGTGGAGATCGATGTGGCAGTCAGAGGGATGAGGCGAGATAATTAGCGTTCAGAGTGTATCTTGTTAATTAAGGGCTAATTAGAGGCAAAGGCGGAGGGAGAGGGGATTCATGTGTGTGTCTGTGTGAAGGGGGGGGTTGTTTGACAGAGGGATGTGCACAAATAAGGTGGCAGCAGCATTGCAGTGCAGTAGAAAGTACCAAAAACTGACTTTTTTTTTTTTTGTTTTTAAAGAAAACAGCCCTAACAGAATAAGTGTTGAATTCAAACAGCTGTAGAGAACATAAGAAACCAGGATTCATTTTCTGGTGTCTGTCACTTATTTTCCAGGCGCTCCTCACTCCAACAGTAGCACTTCCCTCCAGACGGGCGGGTCGGTGTTTGGCGGCAGTAAGGATGGCATGCACCAGCGCTCCTTCTCCGTGTCCAGCGCCGACCAGTGGAATGAAGCCATCAACACCAGTACAAGCAGCGGAGCCCGTAAGACCTCCACCTTCTACAATCACATCCCCTTAAAGTCCTTTCTTACTGTGTTAGGGGGGGGAAAAAAACAAAAACAAACACATTATACCACAAAAACACGAGCAAATCAAAACAAAATGAAGGAATCTGATCTAGAGGGGCGATGTGATGGAGATGCAATTTCCCGAGTTTCTTAGACAGGTGGAACGAGCCTCATTTTCATAATTAGGTGATCAGGGCTGTGATCGCTGTGACCTTTTTGGCTGCTGCTCCTTGATAGAAGCGGCGTGTTTAGAGGAGGGGAACGGCGAAGGTTAACTTTCTGCCATCGATGCATCTCCACTCACTGCCTCTGTGTCACATTGCACCTTGTCACTGTACTTGAGTGAAGTAAGATAATATATTCACCATGCATGTCTACACTCCCCCCCCC
>JAATJX010002880.1:0-10159 GCA_028641955.1 Protonibea diacanthus | reverse complement strand
TTACCAATACCAGCAACTCCTTTCATTAGCACTGTTCGCACTTTCTTGTTTGACTTCTGAAATAACTTATCATAAGTTTGTTTTTTATCTTGCTTGTTTCCTTCTCTTATCTCGTAGAGTTCTGTATCAGTTTCATGTTTTCCCATCTCTTCTTCATGCTGACTGAGGATTCTCTTCTTCAGGGCTGCTGTGAGTTTTTCTTTGACATCTCTGCTGGACACACTTGGGTTTGGACTGTATACAGACAAAACATTTCTTACATAAATGTGTCAATAAAGAAAGATACATTTACTGTGACAAAGATGAGTATGATTGTTCATGTATGAGGTGAAATACATCTCTTAGGCTTCACTACTCTGTTTTGTCATTTTCTCACATTGCTACTTAGTCTTTTTCTCTGCTAGAGCTCTAAAAGTATGCAAAGACAAGTTGTTTTTCCTACCTTAGCTCAGACGTTCACTGAAAAACAGTTAACAGTTTTAAAATATATGACATAACTTTTTACCGTCATGCTGGGAATTGCAGTATTGGTCTTACTGCTACAGTAACTAGTTATTCTTTTCAGTTTATTTTATTCCTGCATATTGCATGACAGTCAGTTTGGTGACTGACTGGTTTGGGGCTCAAGCCATCTTTAACAGATTACAATTACAATCTTTAAGACTTTTAACATCTTTCATATCATTCTTGAACTTCAAACAGGAACTTGTCTCTGTTTGTGATTTGCTTTATTTTTCTCTCTCTGTATCAAAGCACCAACAAAATCAAAATATCCTACCCTAGTCTTCCCTCATTGAAGCTTATCGGTCGGTCCATGGACCAGTCACTCTTCAGGGAAACATTGCTGGGCTGGTCACTTTTCAGAGAAGCGCAACTGTGTGTAGTAGAGTCTGGTCTTTCAGCCTCAAGCCATCTTTAACACAGATTATAATGACAATTTTCAAAATTTTTAACATCTTTGATATGAGTGTTGAACTTTGAATCAGGCTTACAATATATCTCCTTTTGTCTTTGAATTGCTTCAATTAAATTTCTCTTCAATTAATTGTCTCTCTGTATCAAAGCACCAACAAAATCAAAATATCCTACCCCAGTCCTCCCTCATTGAAGCTTATCGGTCGGTCCATGGACCAGTCACTCTTCAGGGAAACATTGCTGGGTATAGTAGAGTCTGGTCTTTCAGCCTCAAGCCATCTTTAACACAGATTATAATTTACAATTTTCAAGATTTGTAACATCTTTGATATGAGTGTTGAACTTTGAATCAGACTTACAGCACAATACGTCTCCTTTTTGTCTTTGAGATTGCTTCAGTTTAATTTCTCTTCAATTCATTTTTCTCTCTGTATCAAAAGCACCAACTTACAAGCAAAATATCTTACCTGATTCTTCTTTATTGAACATGATAGGTAGATCCTTGGACTGGTCACTTTTTCAGAGAAGTGCAGCTAGGTGTGAGAGAGTCTGGTCTTTCAGCCTCAAGCCATCTTTAACACAGATTATAATGACAATTTTTCAAGATTTGTAACATCTTTTGATGAATGTTGAACTTTGAATCGGTTTACAATATGTCTCCTTTTTGTCTTTTAATTGCTTCAATTTAATTTCTCTTCAATTCATTTTCTCTCTGTATCAAAGCACCAGCTTAGCAAAATATCTTACCCCGGTTCTTCTTTATTGAACATGATAGGTAGATCAGCGGACTGGTCACTTTTCAGAGAAGCGGAGCTAGGTGTAGGAGAGTCTGAAGGTCTTTCAGCCTCCAAGCCATCTTTAACACAGATTATAATTACAATTTTCCAAGATTTGTAACATCTTTGATATGAGTGTTGAACTTTGAATCAGACTTACAGTGCAGCACAATATGTCTCCTTTTTGGTCTTTGAATTGCTTCAGTTTAATTTCTCTTCAGTTCATTTTCTCTCTGTATCAAAGCACCAACACAACCAAAATATCTTACCCTGGTTCTTCTTTTATTGAACATGATAGGTAGATCCTTGGATGGTCACTTTTCAGAGAAGACGCAACTGTGTGAGAGAATCGGTCTTTCAGCCTCAAGCCATCTTTAACACAGATTATAATGACAATTTTCAAGATTTGTAACATCTTTTGATATGAGTGTTGAACTTTGAATCGGATTACAATATGTCTCCTTTTGTCTTTGAATTGCTTCAATTTAATTTCTCTTCAATTCATTTTCTCTCTGTATCAAAGCACCAACTTAGCAAAATATCTTACCCCGGTTCTTCTTTATTGAACATGATAGTGGGTGTGGACTGGTCACTTTTCAGAGAAAGCGGAGCTAGGTGTAGAGAGTCTGGTCTTTCAGCCTCAAGCCATCTTTAACACAGATTATAATTACAATTTTCAAGATTTGTAACATCTTTGATATGAGTGTTGAACTTTGAATCAGACTTACAGTACAGCACAATATGTCTCTTTTGTCTTTGAATTGCTTCAGTTTAATTTTCTCTTAATTCATTTCTCTCTGTATCAAAGCACCAACACAACCAAAATTCTTACCTGATTCCTCTTTGTTGAAGCTGTTTGGTGGATTCATGGACTGGTCACTTTTCAGAGAAGTGCAGCTAGGTGTAGGAGAGTCTGGTCTTTCAGCCTCAAGCCATCTTTAACACAGATTATAATGACAATTTTCAAGATTTGTAACATCTTTGATAGGAGTGTTGAACTTTGAATCGGACTTACAATATGTCTGCTTTTTGTCTTTGAATTGCTTCAGTTTAATTTCTCTTCAATTCATTTTCTCTCTGTATCAAATCACCAACTTAGCAAAATATCTTACCCGGTTCTTCTTTATTGAACATGATAGGTATATCCTTGGATTGGTCACTTTTCAGAGCGGAGCTAGGTGTAGGAGAGAGTCTGGTCTTTCAGCCTCAAGCCATCTTTAACACAGATTAATGACAATTTTCAAGATTTGTAACATCTTTGATATAGTGTTGAACTTTGAATCAGACTTACAGCACAATATGTCTCCTTTTTGTCTTTGAATTGCTTCAGTTTAATTTCTCTTCAATTCCCATTTCTCTCTGTATCAAAGCACCAACACAGCAAAATATCTTACCTGATTCTTTATTGAACATGATAGGTAGATCCTTGGACTGGTCACTTTTCAGAGAAGCGCCCAGCTGTGTGTAGGAGAGTCTGATGCTCAGCCTCAAGCCATCTTGCTACAGATTATAATGACAATTTCAAGATTTGTAACATCTTTTGATATGAGTGTTGAACTTTGAATCGGACTTACAATATGTCTCCTTTTTGTCTTTGAATTGCTTCAATTTAATTTCTCTTCAATTCATTTTCTCTCTGTATCAAAGCCTCAACTTAACCAAATATCTTGCAGTTCTTCTTTATTGAACATGATAGGTAGATCCTTGGACTGAGTCACTTTTCAGAGCGGAGCTAGGTGTAGAGAGTCTGGTCATCTTTCAGCCTCAAGCCATCTTTAACACAGATTATAATTACAATTTTCAAGATTTGTAACATCTTTGATATGAGTGTTGAACTTTGAATCAGACTTACAGTACAGCACAATATGTCTCCTTTTTGTCTTTAGATTGCTTCAGTTTAATTTCTCTTCAATTCATTTCTCTCTGTATCAAAGCACCAACACAACCAAAATTCTTACCCTGATTCCTCTTTGTGGAAGCTGTTTGGTGGATTCATGGACCGGTCACTTTTCAGAGAAGCGCAGCTAGGTGTAGGAGAGTCTGGTCTTTCAGCCTCAAGCCATCTTTAACACAGATTATAATAAGCTTTTACAGTCCAGTCACACCAGCATTTAAACAGCAAAATTTTAAAATGTCATCAATTAATTTGAACAGAATATATGAAATATATTACGGAACCAACTGAAAAAACACATCTACTTACTTGTGTGTTGATGTGGACTGTTCCTCATACATGTTGATTGTATAGTAGTTTGACGGGATGATGGGATGTAATGGTTGCGTCTTGTTCCTTTGTTATAGAATTACATTATTTCCAGCTGTCTTTTTCACCAGAATATAGTTGCAGCAGAGTCTTGTTGCTAATATCCCATGATGTTTTCTTGAACGCAAAGGCTACACATGGTAGGTTCTGTCTCCACACCAACTTATGTTGAGGTCCTCTCAGTACCCAGATCTGCTCTAAAACCCTAATTCAAATATATCTGGTTCCACTTTCCACACAAACACTTAACTTAAAATGACTTCAAGCCTTGAAATCCAGTCAACAAGTCAACAACCTAAGATTGGAAATATATGATTAGGTTCCTCTGACTTACATGAAATATATCAACAACAAGAATATGAGTTGTGTTTATTTAAATATATGACTCTAAAACAATTTTTCCACAAAATTACCATTTGTAATTGTAGTTGTAATTGTGTACATAACATCAGATTGAGAAATATAACTCTACATACATACTCAGGGGCTGTCAACTTTATGCAAGCAGCAATGGAGGCTACAGAGGAACAGCCAACTGTTCATTATTGGATATTGGCTTGACATTAGGTAGTGTCCTAAATTAAGTAATTAAAGAGTGTAGCTTATAGCATCATCATCGTATTTTTATATACAATAAGATTACTATCAACAATCCTCACAATTTCAAGTTTTACCAGAAAACAGTGTCTCCACATTGTCAACCTACCGTCATTCGCTGTGGTCCATGTTAGGGACCGTCTGCAAATCACACGTTTCAGTATGAATTTAGTCATGAAAAATGTTCAATTCAGTAAAAATCAATTCAGTTCAATTCTTTTTTTCAGAAAAATCTCACCTGCAGTAGTTAGGGCCTTGCAAATGATCTGCTACAGCAAACAGAATGGTAAAAAAAAAAGTCATTTTATTGATTTTTAGTGAACATCTTTCAAGACTAAATTCATACTGAAACATGTAATTAGCAGACAGTCCCAACCCAATGAACCAACTTTACTTCAGGGAACAGGCTGCGGTCAAGCCAGCCGTCTTTCGTTTTCACTTAGTCAAGCCAGCTGCTCCAGTGTGTTAAGATTTGATTTTTTTTTTTTTTTTTTTTAAGAAATAAAGAAAGAGGTGAGTCTCATAAAACAAGGATGATCCTGCGCTGATTTTGAGTCAATCGGTCACCTGGAAGGGTAATGCTCATATTTACATCATGAAATGTAAAATATGACAAGTGTTAAAATGTAATAAGCCCAGATTGACTTGACTTGAAATTTGTCTTTTTTCATCAAACTTTTATTTAATTTTTCCATTATTATTCCTATTATTGTATTATTGTTATTAATGTTCCTGACATGTGCCTTCTTGTTGTTCATTGCTTGTTAACAATGTTCTCTAAATAGATATTTAGAATAGAAAATAAGACCCAGAGGGCTGGGTGTATGCTGCTTTTTTAATTAATCTAACACTAATTGTACTGTTTTGATACTTGTTGTTGTTGTTGTTAATTTCTAATTAATTATGACGTCAATATTACCTTAATAGCTTCCTAATGCCTCGAAATTGGTGCAGGACAGCAGAGCTACACTTGCTGTATGAGACACATCTCTATTTATAGGATTTTACTTCCCTTTATATTTTTAATGATTTTTTAATATATTTCATCATGCAAATATGACCATTATAGCTCAATAGCTTCCAGGTCATGTGACCTATTGGCTCAAAATCAGTGCAGGATCATACTTGTTTTATGAGACACACCTCTTTCTTTCTTTCTTTCTTTTAAAAAATCTAATCTTAACACTCCTCATATTTTTTAAAATAAACGTTTAATAAATTTAATGCCCACGTTTTATTTTGAAAACCGTAAGTTTCCACACGCTGCAGTAAGCTAGCGCTGACTTTCCCAGTTGTTTTCAAGTATTTGCCATAAAGTCGGTGGCACGCTTGAAAATGTTTGAGCTGACTAAGCGAAAACGAGAGCCGGCTGGCTTGACCGCAATGGGAACAGGCATGCTTGCAAATTTCAAGCTGGTCTATTGTCGCAAGTTTCAGTCTTCTCATCAAATGATAAGCTGATCTGAATGTTATCTGTGCACAGTGTCACGGTGCACTCTGGACAATCTCCATTAGCACGTGTCATGAAATCATGTCAGTCAATCCACTAGTGAGCAATGATTTCATATTGAAGACCAAACTTAACCAGACGTCTGCTCGACGACTGTGAAATAGTTGTTAGACCAGAAACATATTAAAGTACATGATTAAGCACACAGCCGGCATCAATCTTACCTGAACACGTGACGTTAAATCATTTAATCGTTTATGATCCACACAGCTGCTCTCTCTTTCTCCTCATTTGCTTTCACTTCCTCATACTGTGCAGTGACTGCATCTCTCTCCACTTTGATAGTTTGGCTTAAGTCCAATAGTAACAAAACACTTTTTCTTGACCTCGACGGAGAACGTCATGAGGAACTCGTGGAGGAGAATTTATATAGAGAGAAATACATCCGCAAAGCTCAGACCTGCACCTGCTGGTCCTTCCTCGTTTTAGATACGTACCCCTGTTCCTGTTTCAGACATCCTGTTTATCACATTTGCGTGAACGTGGACAACGCGATTTAAAATGTGATTTGATTGATTGTCAGGATAATACAGGAATGTAGGCCACCTGTCACAAAGGGGGAATGAATGTTTGTCACATTGAGTGATTGATCATGCTCATCCTCCTCTACACTCATAGGCATATTAGCAAGTTAAGGTAAAATATCTAAAAGGTTTAATAAGAAATGGTATCTTACATGATGACCTGCAGGGATGCTGGACAGACTCAGTTAAAGCAGAAGGTATTAACCATCACTCTAAATGCTGTGCAGTATCATGTTTTATATATTAGTTTGAATATGATAACATAGAGCCTATCTAGTTATTAACAACATTTTGCAACAACCTGAGAATATATTTCACTACAGAAGATAGCATAAGCACTTCTGTATACAGTAACAACACAGAATAATGCAGAGAAAGGCAGGATATGAAGCCATAGAGACAGCAGCTGGGTGACCCACAAACAGTTCATCAGAGTTCAGGATAAACAACTCAGGATGAGGATACAGACCAGGTTTCATTGAGGAGACAAGCATCTTGTTTGTTTAGGTGCCAGTCTAAGCCGATAAAGTAACATCATGCTTCATGATTAAAAAAAAAAAAAAAAATCTTATAACTAATATAAGATCTCTTGACACTTCTTGCGGATGGCTGTGGATCAGGAGGTGAAGTTGGTCTTCATTCATTCAATCAGTGGTTCGATCCCTGGCCGCTCCAGTCTGCATGTCGAAGTGTCCCAAATTTTTCAGTCAGATCGGATGGCCTATGACATTAACTTTGATCACAGCTGAAAACCACTGAAAATATAAAGAAGAAGGTTTCTGAAGGACGGTTTTAAAGCTCTGAATATGTGGCTCAGGCTCAGTACAGTAGTTATGAACAATTAAATTAGCTGTAGAGATCAAAATCTTTTTATGTACCAGGCTGTAAACATGTTTATCTCTGCTGTGAAGTTGGACATTTTAATACAGGCGCTGAAATGTTCTGCAGCCAGCCTCAAATGGCTGCTTGAGGAGTTGCAGTTTTTTAGGCACGTAACAGAACATTAACACAGTTATGTTGCAGAGCTTTATGTGGTAATAAGCATGTGAAGCATAGCTGTAGAGAGGGACTGTTTATGTATGTCTAGTATTGTGCAGGTGTAAAGTAGACTGTAGAACTTGGTTGCCTCAACTTGCTAAGCATTAATAGCTGTAGTGACATATATAGACTTTTAAATGGAACATAATAAAGGCACACACATAGACACACAAAACACACAGATACACAGATGACATAGCTAGGACAGTATTGAATGTCCCTGTGCCACCAGATAACATTCAGTCAGTCTGTTTTCAGATCGGCTTTGACCAGATTAGGGAGTCGAGCACACACACACACACACACACACACACACACACACACACACACACACCATACATGCTCATGGGAAACACGCAGACAGTACAATGTTCGTGTGACGCTCAGAACACTGACTACATGATTATAAGAAAGTACAGGATGGTTGGGTCCAGATCTGGTGATTTGACTATGTAACAGTGATGTAAGAAGTAAAGTGAAGTAAAGCGAAGTAAAGTTACGTTCGGATTCACAAGCAGCTGTCTCTGTGTTGTTATTATTATCTGTGTTGTAAGTTTTGGGGAGTTTTCTCCACGACATAGCATGCTAATTTTATTACTGTATGTTATTCTTATCCTGTCCGTCATTGAGAGAAAAGGGAGTTTACACAATATTCCCTGTTTGTTTGTTTTTTCTTTTTTTCTTTTTATAATTTTTGTGAACATTGGAAAAGAAAATTAGTGACTGATGTGTTTAAGAAATTTAAGTAGAGGATGTTACTTCATATCAGTAGAAACCATATCAGTTTAAAAGTTCAGACAAATACTTTTTACATTACCTGTCTATACCTGGAACGAGAGAAAATCTGTATAAAAAGCATCCAGATTAATAAAGATAGTGATGTGTTTGTCATTTGGTATGAGTTGTAAATGACTTTTTTGAATTTTAAGTGTTAGTTATATTTTGTTTTGGTGTAAAAGAAGATAGTAAGTGTATCTTATGCTGTTAGGAACCCTCCTAAGCAAAAAACACTGTTTGACTGGAGCCAAAGTTTACCCAATTATTAACACATGACAGATATACAGATTCTGTATATTGGCCTATGTAGCTTGGGCTTTATTCATTATTCTCTCGCTCCTCATATTCTTGTCTTCATTTACAACCTGTGAAGCCATTTGTGACTTCCATTTTTTAAAAAGCTTAATTCTTTTGACCAATCACAAGCTGTGTTACTTTGACTTGAACAATGCAACTTAGCCAATGAGGTTCCCAACAAGGCAAATTCAATAGAAGATTTTTTTGCTCAAGCTGACATTTTACTGGCACAACAGAAATGACAGAAACCAACGAATTTTCCAGACACTGGCATCACAGTCATTAGTTAGCATGTTTCATATAAGTAAGAAAAAATAGAAAATGCATTCAACACAAACTGAGCTGCAAAAAAAAATAATTAATTGGTGGAACAAAAATGATCCAGGAGATAAATGTAAAGCTGACCAAATGATTCACATTTGCGCTTGTCTGTTTATGTGGTTATATATCTGGAGTATGTTTGTCTCTTCTGCTCTGACAAGTTTACAGTATTCCTTAATAAATTCATCAATTTAATAATCAAATTATTAATTTATTATTCACCAATCATTATCTTTACTTTTTATCAGCTCACAAACACTGTTTAAGTAGTTGTCCTCTATTAGTGTGTACACAAGATACATTATAAGTAAACATCAACAACAACGTAAAAAACAAAATGTTGACTAGGATTAAAATCTCTTGCACCCAAATACAGTTTTACAGTTTGGTATTGAAATTACACAAGTAGGTTTTGATAATCTATCTAAAGTAGAGCATCAAGTGATCATTTCATCACATTTTTCCACATCACAGAAGGGTTCAGTCTATCTTACATAAAGTCACACAGCCCTTCTGAAACCAGAAGCATGGAAAGAGTGGCTCTGTGAATCTGGCATGAAAGGTGTGTATGAGGCTCAGTTTTCCTGATGTGACACTGTAATAAGTCAGAGTGCCACCTTCCCAATCAAGTAACACTGCTATCTTTTGGCAAGGCTGTACTTCCCATGCAATAAATTTGGACATCTTGTCATGCATCACAGTGTATCCCCTCTTTGAGAAGATCAGACTCCAGGACTTCTCATTGCAGCCGAGGCCACAATTACTGTCCCATTTTCTACCCACCCCTTTATATGCCATTGCGATGCCAACCTTCCCTTTCCACTCCACCTCCCAGTAGCAGAGACCTTTCTGGCCCTCCTCACAAAACACCTGAGACCTACTGAACCTCTCCTCATTTTTAGGTTGTTCAACAGACTCTTCCACCTTCTCTACAGTTTTTACTTTCCTGTTTCCGTCAGACAGAACAAGCCGCCTGCTTGCTGTGTTTTCATCAAGCTTCAGATCCGCACCATCTGACAGAGAAAAGAATACACATAATTCAGTATGTGTCATGGTATATGTATGGCATTAACAAAGTCTAAGATTAGCATTAACAAAGTCTAAGATTAGTGTCTAAAGCTATACTGAGGTGATAAAATAT
>JAATJX010002879.1:0-14175 GCA_028641955.1 Protonibea diacanthus | reverse complement strand
ACAGAGTTTATGATGGACAGTGAAGTAAACTGCTGACAGCTGTAGCTCTGTTAGCTCATGTTAGCTCAGTCTGTTAGCTGCTGTTAGCTAATGTTAGCTCCGTGTGTTAGCTACTGTTAGCTAATGTTAGCTCAGTTTGTTAGCTGCTGTTAGCTCATGTTAGCTAGGTTTGTTAGCTGCTGTTAGCTAATGTTAGCTCCGTTTGTTAGCCGCTGTTAGCTAATGTTAGCTCCGTTTGTTAGCCGCTGTTAGCTAATGTTAGCTCAGTTTGTTAGCCACTGTTAGCTAATGTTAGCTCAGTTTGTTAGCTGCTGTTAGCTCATGTTAGCTCAGTTTGTTAGCCGCTGTTAGCTAATGTTAGCTCAGTTTGTTAGCTGTTGTCTGTATTTTATTCTAAAGGCAGTGCTTTGTCCACTTTGGGCTCCGGTAGGAATGATGTGTGTGTGTGTGTGTGTGTGTGTTGTAGGGGTTGGCGTGCTGCAGTGTACCTTCGATCACGGACTGTGTGATTGGATATCTGACAGAGAAGGTGATCTGCACTGGGAGGCTGCTCAGAGCCCTGCAGGTAACATAATGTGTCACATGACCAGTATTCATAACG
This sequence comes from Protonibea diacanthus, assembly GCA_028641955.1. Lineage (NCBI taxonomy): Eukaryota > Metazoa > Chordata > Actinopteri > Sciaenidae > Protonibea > Protonibea diacanthus. The sequence goes on along the minus strand of JAATJX010002879.1, from coordinate 13,574 downwards.
TATTACCACGTTCATGACATATTGCCATAACACATTAAAAGTCACTGTCCATCTTATTAGGTCCACCGAGTTCAATGCACATGACATATGCTTAAGCTGTCAGACATATATAATCGAGTAAAAAAGTAGCTGACTCATGATTTCAGGTGGGCGGTACCTGTCCGTTCCCGAGCTGAAGGCGGGACAGAGGAGCATCCGTGGTGCCCGATTGGCAGTTGAAATAGTGCCGCCCTGGAGCCATGGTGATCTGTGTTTCTCCTTCTCTCATTGGCTGACGGGGCATCATGTGGGCGTGCTGCAGCTGTTTGTCAGGGAAAGGGGGCGGGGCCAAAGGTACCACCCACGTTGCAAGCTGTCTCTCGCATTCACATAACTTCTACGAAAGTCGACGACATCTTGCTCCTGATTGGCGCTGTTTCAGGTATGGCCCACTGCCCTCTGGTGCAGGACAAAGGTGAGGCTTCTGATTTGGGAACACACACAGAGTTACCGCTGACAGCGTCTCTGGACAGGTGATACACACACACACACACACAAGTTTTGTGTTTGCATTTTGTCTTGTTGATGACAGGTGTGTGTGTGTGTGTGTCTACAGAGTGTTGTTGAAGGCCAGCGGAGAAGGGCGGCGAGGACAGATCTCTGTTGATGACGTCACAATGAGACCACAGGGAGCATGTCGATGACATCACAACAACCACGAGACACTGTGTGTGTGGCTAACTTCCTGTGACCTGCGGCGGTAAAACCACCAGTCACAAGAGGCGAGCTCGCGTCCTGTTTCTCAGCTCTGATTGGATGATCGGTATCTCTCTACTGATGCAGTTTGTCTTGTTGTTGCTGTCACCTCCGGTATTTGCCATGGTGATGACCTGTGACATCACAGTTACATCTGTGTTCTTGTTTCAACCTACATGTGACATCATCAATCATTAGCATGGCCTACATGTGACATCATCGATCATTAGCACCTGATTGGTCGATCACTTGATCTTAACATTCATTTGATTTTCTTCACTCACTCTGTGATATAAATAAACTATTATTTATATTCTTATATAATCTACGTGTGTATTGTTATCTACATCAATCAAGCTAACTAACGCAGGATCTAAACACATAGCATCAGCGCTAGGTTTAGCACTTTGCTAGCTTTCAATGAAAGATGGGCTATGCAGAGGGGGGACCACACTGACTGTGGCCTTCAGTGTTGTATTGAAAAGCATTGTGTTATTTCTTCAGCGGGTGTCAGGGTACGTCACCGCTGCAGCATTACCTGCAGGAGCAGAGACAGGAAGAGGAGGGAAGTACAGAACATCTGCTTCCAGAGCGGCGGAAAGCGCGAGATTCCTCAGTTATGAGCACGCAACACGCGTAATGAGGAGGCAGACCTGTGATTGGTGTCTTGGTACAGCCCTGCTTGTTAACCCTGTAGTCAGCAGGAGAAGCCTCCACTCTCTCCCTGTCTGAACCACAGCAGCACAAACCACCCACCTGTCAATCAAAGCGTCCACGCTCTTAATCCTGCATAACTTTAAGCCTTAATATAATGTGAACAGGTGAGTTGTATATAAATTCACCCTCAGTACAGTTATTGTCGCATGAGCAGAGGAAATTAGCTATAGAAGAGACCAAAACTGTTTTTGTTTTTGGTTCTCTGTGTGCTGATTGCTGGCTGGTCTGAATTCGGTCTACCAACGCGAGGACTACAACTCACTGTCATTATAACACACACACACACAGCAAATTAAATTAGCAACGGATAATTTGTTTTGTTTTTTTATTTATAACAAAAAAAAAAACGAATTTAATGGACTGTTTTACCACCTCAAGCTGAACCGAGCTGTACGAGGCGGCTCTGTAACGATACTGAGGCTTTGTGTTCAACAACTTGGGTCGTGTCCCAGTTTTTACCACACAGCAACAGTGAAGATTTAATTCATCAATAACGTCTTTATGCTCATTATGTGATGTCATAGTAAACTCATTAGATTAAGTCGTTAAAAGTACAACTAACTGACTAACTGGAAAGGGAGTCATATTCGGTGTTCTTGAACCTAGGCGATACAATAGGGTGAAGTTGAATCAGATCCAAGAAAAGCGCCCACCTGGCCTGGCTGGAGTTGAGGTGCTCCGCTGCTCACGATGTACTCTAGATTCTTGTGGTCAGTCCATACAGCGCAAAGCCCCCTCCACCCAGTGCCGCCACTCCTCCAAAACCACCTTCACAGCCAACAGTTTCCGATCACCCACGTCATAATTCCTCTCTGCTTGGGAAAGTTTCCGAGAGAGGAAGGCACATGGATGGAGCTTGCCATTGGATGGTGACCGCTGGGAGAGCACTACCCTGATACCAGATCACAGGGTATCTACCTCCATTATGCACTGGAGATGAGGGTCAGGAAGGGGAGAACTGGAGCTGAGGTGAACCTTTCCTTAAGCCTTTTTGAAGGCAGATTCAGCCTGGAGGGACCACTGAAACCTGGCGTAAGCAGAAGTTAGTGCATGCAAGATGGGTGCAGTAACAAGGGTGCTGCGATAGTGCTAAGTTTCACAATAAACTTCCTGTAAGAAGTTAGCAAACCCCAGAAAGCACTGCATCATCTTGTCCAAATGGCATTAGTCCAAAATGGCACGACAGATACTCATAGTGGCCACAAGGGATATTAAAAAGCTGTCTTCCATTCACCCCTCTCTCTACAGTCCTCTGAGTACAGTAAAATTTCCTAAAGATCCAGTTTGGAGAAAATCTTTGAAAAAAATTTCAAATGCTGAGGTGATGTCAGTTAGGCTGCGATAATCGATGCAGGGTCAGAGGGTCCTGCTTTTTCATGAAAAAGAAACTAGCACCAGGAGAGGAGAAAGATTGAATGATTCCAACCCTTCAGCAGTCAAGGTACTGCTACATGGTTTCCCTCTCCGGGAGCAGGAATACACCAATTTACTCCACATCAGTAAACAGTCGTCTTTAATCCAAGGCAAATGTTCAGTGCGCATTGGGAGTTCAGTCCTCAGGTAAAAGCAGAACACAATCCAAAGGGGGTAAGGCAAAGGGGAGTCGAAAAAGCGCTGGACAGTAGGACTCGTACACTAACAATCCCTGACACTGCGGAAGAAACACCGGTTTAAATACCAGAAACAAATGAGGTGATCAGAACAACAACCTGAGGAAAAACTGGGAGGCTGGGTAGAGCGGAGGAGGGACTGACTGTGATACACAAACTATATAAAAGTAGAAAGTAACTGTAGAAATAAAAATGTTAGTGTCTGTGTCTGTCTATGTCTATATATAAAAGGTGTCAAAAAGCACGACCAGCTCAACCAGAAATCGCCAAAACCACGCCAAATGAATGGGTGTGTATTGCGAGGGAAGTCTGTTTGCAGCTACATTGAGTGATGTCATTGCTAGAGTGGAGAGGAGAGAAAAATTAGATCAAAAAATAAATTTGTAAACTGCGATTAAGGCGTAATGTCAAGCTACAGACATAATTTACCACCTCAAAGCGTAGGAAAAATTTGTTAGTGTCATAATGCTAACACTGATGAAGCGCTGTCAGATGTATAGTTTTTGAGTGTCAGACACAAAGATTCGGCAACAACACCCATCTCCTGCCTAATCTACTCCCATATTAATTTGAGAAATTTCCAGAAAAAGAGGCTTCAGGAGTACCTGCTCTTCACAGGCGACCTCGGCCAAAGATTTACAATTTTCTGAAAATCAGCAAGGAACTGGTCGACAGGACGAGGAAGCCAACGGTCATTACGGTTTTTTTGGTTGCGGCACACCTTATAGGCTGTTTTGTACCGAAGAGGGCTTCATTCAGAGACTTTCTGTGTGAGAAACAGTGCATGTGCCACACTTTGACTAATTACTCTGATTACGGCTGACTGGTTGCTTGGCAACCTGAAGCCTGCCTTTGACTAACTTTGTTGGGAATCTCTGTATGATATCAATGACTAATCAATCAGGACTACATTTTAATGTCAGCCACATCCTTCTCTCTCGCAGACACAAACACAGACACATAGATGAGAACACAGACACACACACAACAAAGTCTTTCCAAAATAAGAGTCCCTTCAAAATAAAAAGGACTTTGTAAACTCTCATTAACAGACAGAGACCACACAAGCACATACAGAGCAGCTGACAGCTATTTAATGCATGGGGATGACAGGGCCCTAGGCACACTCAAAATTTCTTTAGAAATGTTTCTAGTTAATCTTTCTTCTTGTCATCTTGCCTGGATGAATCAGTGAGCTTGCAACATGACTATCAGTTAATGCAGGTGATCATCATGAGGACAAAAGGACGACACACACCCAGTCCCAGGTGGCGTGGGTTGGAGCCCAGTGTAGCTCTGTTTCCCCTCGGGCATCTTCAGACAGCGTCAGTGTCACTTAGCCATGAGATTAGTTTGAGGCTTAATGAGATGGACTGTTCTGAGGATCCAAACCAAGCACAGAAAGAGCCCTTTAAAACATCTATGGGGTTATTAGCGATGCAGACCAACAACAAGACACTAAATCAAGAGCAGCATCACTGAGCAAACCGAAGGTCACTGCATCAACAGTCTGAACAGCCACAAATGCTTTCAATAAGTTAAACTATCATTCTTTTTGTGCCGAACAGGGCTGCGGTGTTATTTTAATGTTAGACCAGCGCGTTATTTTAATTGTTTCTCTCTCTACAATAGGAGCTGATTGGAGAATCAGATACATGCTGAGTTAATTCAAAAAAAAAAAAGATCCGTCGTGTGTGTGTGTGTTTTTTCAGCGTTACTATGGTAACTACTTCCTGTTTAGTGCAAGGACACTGAATTCAGTTGGAAAAGAAGCTACCTGGTAACTCGTGCGAAAGGTCATCGTTACATTGGTGAGTCATGAGTCAAATAAAAAATATGTCTCATCTACTTTATACTGGCGATGTGAGGTGATGCCAGCTTGCTGCTCCTTTGAAGCGATTACATGCGTTTAACACCCGGCTAAGATGTCGGACAGTTATCCACGAGTTATGACACAAAGTCACATCCATGCTGAACAGTTCTGTATGTCTGCGGCGCTGCATCGTGAAATATGGTTCATGTTCAGAAATGAATGTTTGTGTTGGTGTAATGCTGCAGGACAAAGTTATGAAGTAAAATAACGACAGGAAACAGCAAAGACGAAATAAAATATGAACCAAACTGACTTTCCCACAAACCCATTTATTCTTTTTGTCTTTTCATTTGCTTGAAGAAAATCGATAAGTACAGATTGATAAAAAGATGATTCATGCAGATCAATGATAATACAAACAACAGGTCTCATGTCAGTGTCCGCGAGGCAGCAGCCTTTCACTCGGCTGATGTTTCCGAAGTCCGTCTGTAGCCGGTTTGCATTTGACTGTCAGTCACTCTACTGACAGCGACAGCAGGATCACGGTCTTGTTTGGGTTACATTGCTTTGCAGTGAAGCCGCACAGATCGGACCTTTGAAACTCGGTTCTGACTGAGCTTCTAGGTCTGTAAATAATGGAATAGTGTGGCAAAAGCTTCTCAGTGAACTGATACACTGCTACAGAAAAGAGCCACGAAGCAACACTTAGAGGACTTTAAAGTCAGACTGTGCATGGCTGCCTCTTTTCTAACAAGCTGTTCTCCACACACTGCTCAATATGTAGAATCATTGGCCAATTCATCATAGTCAGTTTACTAACACACACACACACACACACACACACACTTCCCGTCACCAGATCATTTTTATAGTTTCATATTTGAGAAGAAGAAGAAGAAAAGTTTTATAGCTGCAGAAAATCTGCAGTGAGAACTGGCGAATCCTTTCGGGAGGCGTTAGCTGTGAAAGCCAAAGCTCACACCGGCCTCTGGATCAGGACCAAGAAGCAACGGTCAGAATCATTGTGCAGGTCAGTCAGTCCCTGGGTCAGCGTGGGAAACACCTGAGAAGACAACCGGGCAAACATGCTTGATCTGAGCATGCTGGACTCTAGAGACGCTCTCTTCATTGTGTAGTGAGTCCTCACTCTGACTTTGGATGGGTCATGGTCAAATGTCTCTCACGTCATGGTTCGGTACAAGAACGTTTTCAACCACTAGAGAGGCGACACCTACCGTCTACTGCTGACCCGAGACAAGAGGAGATGCCGGCAGTCGTTAGCACTGTCTTGTCTTACCCTAATTAGTCCAGGCCATGGTGATGAAGGCTGGGGCTTCATCGGCGTGCATTGGACCTGGCAGATCTGCGTCTCCGAGAACCAGCACCGCTACAGTTCTGGAAGTTAAAGACAGAGAGATGAAGTGAGTCCAGACTTTAGACTCTGGACTGATGCTGCTGACAGCAGACTGTGGGGCGAGTGTGACCGGCTGGACCGCCTGTTCTGACAGTGATGAGCAGTTTGGTTGGCGATACCGGGGCGCGGCGTTGTTCTGTTTGACACACAGGTTGAGTCTGCAGTGCAGGTAGACATCAGCAAACTCCCAGTGAACTGGAACATGTTGAAGGAAGTAGTTGGATGTTCCCTGTCCGTTTCCTTTCACCTCCACCCCGTCTCTGGTCAGCGCGGCTGCTTAGCTGCTCACAAACAAGGAAAAACACAAACAGCATGAGCAGGCGCACTTGGGAAAGACAAGGGAACAATGTACAGATCCTGCTCACCCATTCGAGGATCAGATCGTTGTCTCCAGACTCCCATTGGGTGATGCCTGGTTGGTTGCCAACCTTGTGTCCAGGTCTACCGGCTGACCAAGCACGTCATGTCACGTCGGTCTCAGCTGCACCCAGATCTTTGGTTCAGCATGATTTCAGTGCTGGACTCCACAAAGCGTGCGGCTGGAGTCCAAGTAGGCAGCTATGGTCAGAGTGTAATTCAAGCTCCAGATATGATCCTCGATCCCGCAGAGCTACACACACACACACACACACACACACACACACACACACAGTGTGAGTCTTTAAGAGAGAGGTGAAAGGAGGCCATCTATGTAAAAGTAGAGAGGAACCATCCGTCAGCAGAGGAGGAGGCACTTGAGACAACCTGATCCCACAAAGCTGTCTCTCAACCCTTCACAGGGAGACTGAACAACAAACACTCGGCCCCTGGAGTCTTGACTCAGCCACCGTCGTTCACGCGGACCTGCGGCTACGACCTGAACAACTTCGAGCGACACAGTCGTCCCACAACAACAAGCAGCCTTCGAAGTGGAAAGGATGGTCTGCTCAACGTCCACCAAAGCCAAACACCGGTTTCAATGAAGGGCGAGCTGGACGACTGAGACACAACAAGCTGCACGAAAGCCACCACGCACCTGTCTTTGATTCTGAAAGGCCATAGTCCTGATGTCTGGCTGAGTATAGAAGCAGGAGAAGTCGATGGAGACCTGGTGCGTGGCGAGCGATGGCGTCGGTGTGGTTGTGAGTCATGATGAGTGTTCTTATGCTTAGATGACTTGGCTGTTGTTGACCTGCAGGGTCACAGGGTCAGAGCAGCTGGTACCAGTTCATCGACACTCTTTTACACTTCAGCATCAAAATGTGACTTTTGCTGACTGAGGCGGAAGAAACTTCGCATGTCCAACATTATGAAACCGAGGGGAGTCAGAGAGATGGAGCCAAACCCACAGAAAGATCCCAAACTAGAGAGAGAGTTCAGCAAAGTGCTGGAAGAGACTGACGTGGAGGAGAGAACCCACCGAGACCACCGTCCCACAGGAGTTGCTGCCGTCGAAGCTGAAGGTCACCATGTGGGTCCGTTCGTCCATCTGACCCACGCGCTGTTGTCATTGAATGCATGGTCAGTGATCGTGCTTTTCCTCAGGAGACAACCAACCAGAGAAAGTGAAGCAGAGCTCCTCGCGAACCGTCCCGGATCCACCTGAACGAGCAGCACAGGCGAGGAAATAAATACCGCACGTAACACTGACAGGAGGACAGGCGTCTACACCCGCACGAGGACAGCGCGAGTCAAACAACTCCAATCCTGCTCTGCTGACAGGAACAGAGGAGGAGGAGGCGGATACAAAGGCTGGAACCAAACTACCATGTTTTAAGGTTCCAGCACATTCGAGTGAACATCATGAAGTGTAGTCTGTGCTCCTGATAACAAACATTCAGTCAGTTATCAGCAGCTCCACTACAGCTCAACACCAGCCTCTGATATGCGTGTTGAAATAAGTCTCACACAGCGCTGTCGTACCCAAAGTGCCTGTCGATCTGTCACGGGGAGGCAAGAGTGGAGCAAGGCAGCCGTCTTCACCACTGGCCTTCTCAGCGCAGAACTCGTGAGCGCTGCAGAACCGGTCGACAGGAGGCCCAGGGGCGGCTGAGGGAGACACAGAGACATGTGAAGGATAAGGATGGAAACTGGAAAATCTTTCTTCAACTTATTTGTTTCCTTTCTTTGTCCTGTATTCTGAAAGAAACAGACGTTTGCTTCTTTTCCTGAGTATTTAAGCATCAGTTCAAACAGATCAACTTCACTGATTCATTTGGGCTGCAAGCACGGTCTTACAGCAGCAGCTTTGTTTTTCTTGTTCCTCCAGTGTGATGTTGCTGTGTACAGGCTGCAGGCTTTGGCGTAGGCCTCAGGAACTGACAGCTGAGACCGTCCCACCGCCAGGATATTTGCACAAAGTGTCGGTGCAGGCGGTTATGTAGGGCGCTGGGTCGGTGTGGCTGTGGCAGGCGGTGAAGGGCGCCTCGTTCAGAAGATTACAGCTGTTCCACACATGGAAAGAGACAGAACAGAAGACAGAAGCATGGGGGTGGGTCAGCGTCGGTGTCACGTCATTAGAGTAAAGCTAAACACTGGGACGGGCGCTGCTGAGCTCATGTCCACAGAGATGAAAGCAGAGAGCAGAGAGGTTTCATCTGCTCACGTTCAGTCATCGCTGCAGTTGATGGGGTCAACACTGTCACTGTCAGCACCGCCTCCAGCTAGAGGCGACACACAACACAAAGAGTCAGGAGGAGTCCCCTGCTCTCGCTCGCATCAGGTTATCCACAAAAGGCGGCTTGTTGCGCTCAGGCAAAAAAGGCCATATAGGTTCATATCCAGTCCACAGGAGGCAGGTACAGGTACACGGGGCGTTTTCACCTGAGCATTACAACCGACATAGTGTGACCAGCAGGGGCCCGTGCCGTCCATGAAACCCTTTCGCAGGCACGGTACTCAGTGTGATCGACGTCTTACCCGCTGGTACTGTCACCAGGACAGCCTCCGTCACTCAAAGGCCTGCTGGAGTTGCCACACAAACCCTGCAGAATTCTATTACACGATTCCTGGACAGGTTCGGACAGAGCAAGAAATCAGAGCTACAGGCGCCACAGACAGCTGGCCTCGGCGTCGCTGCGTTTAGGACTTTAGTTGTCGTGCCCCAGCAGCCTGCGGATGTATGCGGTGTTGCGTGGCGTCAAAGAAGACAGTAGTGTTGTTGTAGTCGGTGGCGACACCTTGGCGGTGACTCCAGTGCGGTCCTTGGAGAGCTCCGTGAGCACCTGAACCGAACTGTTGAGGTCGAAAGCGTGCGTGTCGTTCAGCTGCATCACAGCAGAGAGACAAAGTAAGGCTCATAGAGTTCACGGGACTAAAATAAATGTCAGTGAGAAGTCAGAGAGCCCCGACACACCGAGGATGTGACGAGGACCAAGTCACTGACATGTGACTGTGGCTGTCAGGTAGCTTACCTGAACTCTGCGCCTTGTTGCAGGTGAATGTCCTTATGGCGGTCCGTCCAGCCGCAGCGTCACGCTGTCCAAAAAGCTCACATCTTTACGGCGGCGCTCCTGGAAGTTGGCCAGCACGTGGAAGTTTGGGACCGATGGAAGCAACATCAGAGAGTGCGGCGCCTTGTCCTGGACAAGTACTTTCGGCGTTAATGCTCGATGACAGCGGGGGCCGCTCACGGTGCAGGTGTGCTCCCAGCGCCCGACACCTGGCGGAGCGGAGAGGAACAACAAAAAGAGCAGCGTGGGCCGCTGCTGCTGAAGGCCATAGAACAAACTGACTGCAGCGATTGTAATGTTCTCTCACCTGGCTCACATGTTCACTACGGGCTCAGCACCACCATCAACATCTGTCAGCACAGGTTGTGACCCGGTGAGAACCGGACTGTGTTAGAACCTGTCTGATCCAGATCAGCCGTGCAGCTGCCTTCACATTCTCACTTTTGATCAAACACATGAAAGTCTCTCTTGCTCTGAGCTGTTCTGACTTACTGCTCGCCCAAACCAGCATTTCCTGTGGCTGCTCTTTCACATTAAAAGTCTGCAGAGAGGCGCTGCTCTCAGGTGAAACTCTGAACATTTAAAGCTCCTTTCTCTGCGGCAAGCACACTTCACCTGGTGTGGGTCGAGATTTGTCGTAGGCGTCAGTCTCATTACAGGTTAGATAGGGCAGGTGTCACGGGTCATGGCTGATCACGTCACCGGTTTTTATGTGACACCTGAGAAGGGAGAAGGAGTTTCCATCAGGTTAAAGAGTCCTAGGATTCACTTCCTGTTTTAAACTCTGACAAAGACAAGAAACGATGTCAGTTTGACTCCTGAGACTCTGTTGTGCCAACCTGACTGTCACCATCCGGCTGATGTCAAGAAACGTTGATGTTCCATTCTGAGCGACAAATCTATCCATCACGGCTCCATTGACCAGAGTCTCACACCTACACAGCACAACACACTGTGATAACAGCAGACACACACACACACACACACACAGATACACACACACACACACACACACACACAGATACACATACTGCACACACACACACACACACACAGATACACACACACACACACAGATGAACACACACACACACACACACACACACACACACACACACAGATAGACACACACACACACACAGATAGACACACACACACACAGATAGACACACACACACACACACACACACACACACAGATACACACACACACACACACACAGATGAACACACACACACACACACACACACACACACACACAGATACACACACACACACACACACACAGAGACACACACAGATACACACACACACACACACACACACACACACACACACACACATACACACACACACACACACACGCACACACACACACACACACACACACACACACACACACACACCTACCCACTGGTCCTGCAGTTTGCTTTATAAACACGTAGTCCTGCTTCTGTCCCAAAGTCGAGTGATAGCCATGTCAAGATATTCTGTGTAAAGAGACAGGAGATGATGAAGAATGATGAAGATGAAGATGATGATGAAGATGATGATGATGATAAGATATGAAGATGATGATGAAGATGATGAAGATGATGAAGATGATGACAGTATCAGGGAAGTCTTTCCTGTCATTTACTTTATAGACCTAAAAATTCAAAGCAGTCAAATGTTTTTGGTCGTCACACTGAACTCACAGTATTGGAAATCTATGAAGCCAGTCATAGGATTGCGTCAGAGATAATGCGTTTTGATGGAAGGCTTTGTCTATACTATTGTGCTGCATCGCTTGCACATATGCTGGCTGTGATACTGTGCTTTCTCAGAGATGATGCAGAGGAAGTCAGTCCTTCCTTGTAGTGCACGTGTCTTACCGTTGAAACAGACTGTGAAATTGTCTCCCGTTAGGTTGACCTGTTCAAACCAGAGAGAGACAACAAGTCAGAGAACTCAACAACAATCATGTTTGTGCTGAAGCTCACAGAGCTGCAGAGGTTTCAGTCACTGAGGCTGAAGATGGTGCCTGTGACCACACCCACCTGTCCAATCAGCGTCCACGCTCTTAATCCTGCATAACTTTAAGCCTTAATATAATGTGAACAGGTGAGTTGTATATAAGTCTCACCCTCATTTGCAGTTGTCATAGGCGGGAAATTAGCTATAGAGGACCCAAAACTGTTTTTGTACCAGGCTGTAAACATGTTTATTTCTGCTGTGAAGTTTGGACATTTTTGAACATGAGGACTTATGGAGACTGACTCACTGGAACCAGCCTCAGTGGACGTTAAGGAACTGCAGGTATTGGTTTGCCACGATAGCAGCGAACAAAATCTGAGATTTTCCCTGAGGCCTGCAGGCCGCGAGCGCGTTCCACCCGATCTGTCAGTCCACGAAGGCGGCGAGATTAGTAGGCGATGCTAAATCGCGGAAGAGGAAGAAATCTCTTTCTGAGAGCGTCATGCTTTTCAAAAATAAATAAAAAGAATTCCAAAAGACGAATACTGAACCACAATTTACCTAAGGGTGCTTCACCATTCATAAAAGTCACGCCGACATGAACGCGAGGAGCCGTTAACAGTCAAAATCCTACAACCGTCAAATCAGAATCACTCTCATAAAGCAGTCGGGATCATGTCACGGACAGAGAAGCTGATGGATTAGGGCAGGCACACGGATTCATCTCTCTAGTCTACGTAAAGAAAAGCTACCACCACAGCTGGAACATCCACAACAAAGAAACAAAGAAACAAAGAAAGCGCCAAGGCTTCATCAGACTCACATAGAGCAGAGCCGCTGCCGTCATAAAAAGCGTGATGCTAATGTCGTGATGTTAATGGTTGTATCACCAGTTAAATTCTGCGCTGTACCTGAAGGACAAAGAGACGCGTGAGGTCACAACAAAGGCGCAGAGAGCGTTTGTTGACCCAATCAAAACTTTTCATACGACATCGTCAGTTAGGACTTCTTCAGTCATTCTGCTCTTTGTTCTCACGTTGTTTACTCATTTATTATGTGACGTCATTAAGTCTTGTGGATGGAGATTCAAAATGGCTGCCATGTGTGTGAGCTTACCTGCTGCAATGACAGCAGACAGGAAGAGCAGGAGGCGGAGCATGTTGGAGGAGGCCAATCAGCTGACAGAGATCTGGAAAACACAGTCAGACAGTCAGAAATTCAAAAGTTCATCACTGACAAATAAAGTCCACGTGGAGGATTCAGACACATTTTGGATTTCCAGGACTTTTCCAGGACTTTTCCAGGACTTTTTCCATAAACAATATGTGATATTTCTGTGTTTGCCTGAAAAGTTCATAATAATGAATAATTCCCTGGTCCATTTGTACACAGAAGGAAAGCTGTCAGTGATCATATGATCACGTTACCATCATGGTGATGGTTTGATACAGCCTACTTTGCGTTTGCTGTGTAATGGTTCATATTTAGACATCAGTGTATGATGCGGGTTACATAACACACAAAGGAGCAGCTGAAGTTAGTGCGTGTGCATGTGAAGAAGTGAAGATCAGTCGAGGTGTGCCAGAAGAAGAGACAGACGAGGAGTGTGCAGGTTGTCTTACCCTCTGGAGGTTTGATGGAGGATGAGGAAGATGAAGGTGGCTGCTCAGGAGACTCTCTGATGATTCTGTCAGACAGATTCATCTGTTGCTCTCTCGCTCTGCTCGCTCGCTTTTTATCTGCATCTTTGTTACTGTTCCCGCCCTGACGGCGGAGGAGGTGGGGTCAAGACTGGTGATACCTGTTGCAACATTCCAGAAGATGAAGATTCATGTGAAGATGGTGCCAGAAGACATTTAAGCATCAAAAACAACAAGAAAAATAAAGATATCCCAGTA
>JAATJX010002829.1:0-12415 GCA_028641955.1 Protonibea diacanthus | reverse complement strand
AACACCACACACACACGCAAAAACACACACACACAGACAAGACAAAACTTTTTCAAAATAAGAGTCCCTTCAAATTAAAAGACTTCATGAAACTCTCTTATTGACAGACACAAGAACTCACACAAACACACACATACAAAAGACAAAAGTCTTTCAAAATAGAGACCCTTCAAAAAAAGAGCCCATTAAAAAGGCAATGATGACACAGCTTGTTGTATTAACACTGAATTTACTGAGCAGTGTCAATAATAATGCATGGGGGCGACGGGGCCAGAGTCAGGCACACTCAAAATTTCTTTAGAATTTTTTCTAGTTATTATTATTATTCTTACGTTTCTTCCGTGTTTTTTTTTTTTCGGTTCGCTTCTGCTCCCAGAGTTTTTGTCGCACATACACAAACAAGGTGTCAAAACGACCGGCTCAGCTGGGAATCGATAGGAAAGGATTTTCTAAGCATTTCACCAAACGGTTTTGCCAAAAAATGCCAAAAACCACGCCAAAAAAATGAATGGTTGTGTATTGCAAGAATGTTTGCAGCTAGAGTGAGTGATGTCATCGCTAGAGTGTAGAGAGAGAGAAAACTTTATCGAAAAATAAATTTGTAAACTGCGACTGCGGCCGCAAATGTCAAGCTACAGAAATCATTTATAGCTAGAAACGTAGGAAAATTTGTTGCCGTCGCAGTGATAACACTGCTGAAGCTGTCAGTAGTATAGTTTTGGCGGGAGACGCACAGATTCGACAGCAACGCGCATCTCCTGCCCTATATACGCCCATGTTAATTTGAGAGGAGAAATTTCCAGAAGGGCAGGGAGTACCTGGTCTTTACCAGATGATAAGACCAGAGCTTTTAACATTTAGGTCTCATACTGGACAGAGAACTGGTCGACAAGAAGCCCCCGCTCATGGATATTTTAGCTTTTGGATACGACACACCGTTTGGCATTGAACGGCACCTCTTCGAGGGGCTTCATTCAGAGACTTTATGTCTTTCACAGTGAGTGCATGCAGCAGCTGTGACTAATTGCTCTGACCTGCAGCTGACCCTGGTTGCTTGGCAACCTCAAGCCTGCCTTTAACTAACTGTGTTGAAGTCTCTGTATGATATCAATGACTAATCAAGACTACATTTTTAATGTCAGCCATTTTATCCTTATTCTCACATAGATAAAGCACACACAGACACACTGCACACAGACAAGACAAAAGTCTTTCAAAATAAGAGTCCCTTCAAAATAAAAGACTTTGTAAAACTCTCTCATTAACAGACACAACACCACACACCACACACACACACACACACAAAAAACACACACAAGACAAGACAAAAGTCTTTCAAAATAGAGTCCCTTCAAAATAAAAGACTTTGTAAAACTCTCATTGACAGACACATGACCACACAAGTAGACACACACACAAAAACACACACAGACAAGACAAAAGTCTTTCAAAATAAGAGTCCCCTTCAAAATAAAAGACTTTGTAAAACTCTCTCATTAACAGACACAACACCACACACGCAAAAACACACACACAGACAAGGCAAAAGTCTTTCAAAATAAGAGTCCCTTCAAAATAAAAGACTTCGTAAAATTCTCTTATTGACGGACACAAGACCATACACAAGCACACACATACAAACACAAGACATAAGTCTTTCAAAATAAGAGTCCCTTCAAAATAAAAGACTTTGTAAATTTCTTTAGAAATTTTTCTAGTTGAGTGTGCCTGAAAGTGCACAGTATATGTTATTCACCGCGCTTATTCTTATTATTATTGAGTGTGCCTGAAAGAGCACACTCTTTAAAATCCACTGCGCTTATTATTATTATTATTATTATTATTATTACGTGCTTTTTTTGGCTTACTAAGGCTCCCAGAGTTTTTCTCGCACATACACAAACAAGGTGTCAAAACGACCGGCTCGGCCGGGAATCAACAGCAGTGTTATTTTCAAAGCATTTCACTGAACGGTTTTGCCAAAAAACGCCAAAAACCACACCAAAAAATGAATGGGTGTGTATTGCGAGAATGTTTGCAGCTAGAGTGAGTGATGTCATCGCTAGAGTGTAGACAGAGAGAAAACTTTGTCGAAAAATAAATTTGTAAACTGCGACCGCAAATGTCAAGCTACAGAAATCATTTAATGTTAATGTTAATTTGAGAGTAGAACTTTCCAGAAGAGCAGGGAGTACATGCTCTTTACCTGACAACCCCGGCCAAAGTTTAAACAATTTTCGCCTGAAAATCGGCAAGGAACTGGTCGACATGACAAGGAAGCCAACGGATTCCGGTTTTTGGTTTGCGGCACACCTTATAGGCTGTTTTCGGCCACCTTCGAGGGGCTTCATTCAGAGACTTTCTGTGTCTCTCACTGAGACACAGAGTGCTTATGCACACCTGCGACTAATTACTCTGACCTGCAGCTGACCCTGGTTGCTTGGCAACCTCAAGCCTGCCTTTGACTAACTTTGTTTTTGGTTTGCAGCATACCTTATAGGCTGTTTTCGGCCACCTTTGAGGGGCTTCATTCAGGGACTTTCTGTGTCTCTTGGTTTGACAGACAGAGTGCAAGTGCACACCGACTAATTACTCTGACTTGGAGCTGACCCTGGTTGCTTGGCAACGTCAAGCCTGCCTTTGACTAACTTTGTTGAAGTCTCTGTATGATATCAATGACTAATCAAGACTACATTTTTAATGTCAGCCATTTATCCTTCTCTCTCACAAGCACAAACACAGACACATAGAGACGCAGACAGACCCACACAGACAGACAGACAGACAGACAGACAGACAGACAGACAAGGCAAACACACATGCGCGCACACACACACACACACAATAAAAGTCTTTCAAAATAAGAGTCCCTTCAAAATAAAAGTTTGTAAAAGTCTCAGATTAACAGACAAGACCCCACACACCTACACACACAGACAGATGCACAGACAGACAGACAGACAGACAGACACACACACAGACAAAAGGCTTTCAAAATAAGAGTCCCTTCAAAATAAAAGACTTCGTAATACTGTCTTATTGATAGACACAAGACAACCACACATGCGCACACAAACACACACGACAAAAGTCTTTCAAAATAAGAGTCCCTTCAAAATAAACTCTTTGTAAAACTCTCTCATTAACAGACACAACACCTCACAAACATGTTGACAGCTATTTAATGCATGGGGGCGACGGGGCCAGAGTCAGGCACAGTCAAAATTTCTTTAGATATTTTTCTAGTTTCACAGTTACATTCACCACCTGCCTGATTTGGTCGGAATACAGCCTTCTTGCTTGTTGCCTCACTTACACAGGAGTCAGAGAGAGTCCAGAGCTGCCCAAGTTATATGTGCTGTACAACACATTAGTCCTTAATGTCAAGAGTCAAGAGAGAAGTGAATTAGCTCAGATTCGGCAAAGTTATGCTGAATTGCAGAAAATATTTATTCTTAAGGGGGGTGTAATCAGACTTCTGACTGAACACCAGGCTGCAATCAATACATTTTACTTATTGGGGAGCACTTTTTGGAATCATTCCTTCCCCCACACCATCTTCCCCAGTCTGATGGCCTGGTCTCAGCCGTGTGTGGCAGGTCGAGTGTTGCTCCATCCTCACTCAATCAGCATCACTGGTGCTTAATTGCGCATTGGTGCCACCTGTCAATTACTGCGCTCCCCTCGGGTGCACTTTGTCTCTTGGCGTTCACCTGGAAAGTCTGTTTGGCGTGCTTCGTTTGTGTTCATTTTTAAGGTAAGCATGGATGCCGCTACTCTGTGCAATTTTATGGCACATCATGGTGTGACAGCTGCCGTGATTTTGCTACTTTCAGTACCGTTGGCCGCGCTGACTGGGTGCAGTGTTGTGAAAGTGTGGAGTGTGGCGTCCGCTCTCTTTCACCGCAGACTGTAACTGGTACTGGGGTGCTTAAGCGCTCTTCGTTCAGGTAAGCGTGCTCTTTTATTAAACTCTGTTGGCTGTAGTAGCCTTATGCTCAAGGCTGTTTGCCCTTTGCTCTCTGTCTTGCTGTAGCTGTTGAAGCCACAGCGGTGCCACCATTTCTCCTCCTGCGCTCCGTGTGAGGCTGCACTGCACAGCTCAGTGACGTGCGCCACAGCGGCTATCCAAACGTAAACTGTTTGCAGCCTCCAGCCCTGGCAAGACAGTCTGGCTGCAGACGCTCCGTCTTCTTCGACTGCGTCTTCGACTCCGTTTTCTACACGCAGTCTTTTCTCAGCCCCTTGTGGGCTCCGGTTGGTTTTCAGCCTCACCACAACTCCTGTTGGTTCGATTAATTTGTTTTTTTTGTTGTTAGTTGTTAGGGTTAAATATTCAATTTGCTATTTATTTGGTTTTGTTATTTTGTTGGAATATTATTTTGTTGCTCATTTAGTTTGCTCCTTTGCGGC
The DNA here is from genome assembly GCA_028641955.1 of Protonibea diacanthus. Taxonomy (NCBI): domain Eukaryota; kingdom Metazoa; phylum Chordata; class Actinopteri; family Sciaenidae; genus Protonibea; species Protonibea diacanthus. The sequence continues at coordinate 8,002 of JAATJX010002829.1, read as the reverse complement.
TTTGGCTTCTTGTGGGCCAGCTGTTTAAAACCCTTTTTTTTTGTTTTTGTTTTTTTGTTGACTTATTTCTTTATTTTTGGTGTTAACGATATCTTTATTTTGATTTCTTTATTTACTTACGTTACTTGGTTACATTTAGTCGTTTATATTATTCCTTTCTGTGTGTGTGTGTCCTAGTACGGACCTTCTGTTGTAACTTATCTGTATAGCACCAACCTCGAGTGTCTCTCCGCATAATTTTGTTTGTTTCTTTTCAGGACAGGAGCTGGTGCAGTGTGTGGCAGGCTCCCTGGTGGAGGTCCCCATTTCACATCCCTTAATTTTGCCGTGGCATGTGGTGATTCTGTTTGTAGTGGGTTTTTTGGTGTGATTGAGTTGCTTTAGTCTGCCCACCTCGCTAAGTTGTAGCTCTGTTCCTGTTTTTGTTTTTTCTGAAATTATGTGCTTCTTTTAATTGGTCTAACTAGTAAATTATTGTAAATTTAAAAAAGGTATTTTTTGGAAGTCCGTCTCATGTCCTTTTTATAAATTGGTGTAATGAATCTGTGTGACCTTCTAGTAGCCCGGGTGTAGGGCTGAGTGTATCTCCTGAGGTGCAATTCCTCAAGTGCCGTTGTCGGATAACTTCCCCCCCCTTTTGTCTCCACGTCTGCCACACGTTATGTTGTAAGTATGTAAGATATCTTGATTCAAGAGTTCCTTCCATTTAATGGTAGGTGAATGTAATGAGAGGAACTGCTTGTTGTGGAGGAGAACAGTGATTTTTATTTTATTTTTTTATTTATTTTATTTTATTTTTTTTAAATGAAGGGGTGCACAGCTGATGACCCTGAAGTATGGAAGGATAAAAGTTAATTGAAAATTTGAGCAAAAACTAAAGGCCTCAACAGAGTCAGACTGTCAGGAAAAATATTCTGGAGGAAGATGGCATGATTTGGAAAAGGCCCTGCAGCCAGCTGACTTCTTTTTAACTCTGGACACACAGAAGCCCAGCATTCTGCAAGTGAATGAGATTTTAATGAGATCTGTGAGAGAAGAAAGGGTGACCCCATTTACAATGTCATCAGAAGACTGAGGAACACACTGAGGTGCTTTCATCAGAAGCACCTTATAGGGTCAAGGTTAGGTTTGGTTTGGGATGCAGTCCCCTGCAGTTGAGGGGTACTCCGGAGGGCACAGGCTCACAGAGCTCCTGGGAGAGTGGCTGTCATTTAAAAAATATTTTGTCATCTTAAACTAGTTTTATATGTATAAAAAAGCTATAAAAGAGTCCCCCCCTACTCTGCAAAGTCAAAACATGTTGTTGGGCCACTAGGCAGGTAAGGTTGCAGGCAATTTATCTTTATCAATATACTCCAGTCTCCCAGGGTCCAAGTAAAATCATGGGATCCTTAAGATGAGAATGCACACTGTATATGTATAAGATATATACATATATTTATATTGGAATGGCTAAGATAAGTGCTGTAAAAGTGCTCATTGAAAGTGCCACACGATAAAATAAGAGCTCAAAACAATGCAAAAAGATGTAAAAATACAAACACATGTAAAAAGAATAGATATATCAGGATTATACACATGCACGGTAAAAAGGCATATTAAAACAGGTGTCCATTCTCAGATCAAAAGTGTGGAAGAGGCTCTGGTGGACCAGGAGGTTGGTATTTCTAATAAACACCAAAAAGGATTTCTTTATCAAGTGGCAATGGATCCATCAGTTGTATTTTTCATTCAGCCCCGAAGGTTCTATTGTTTTTAATAGATGAATCCATTTCCTCTCTGCGGCTCATCTCTGCACAGTGGTCCAATTCAAGTTGCTCTCCAGGTCCATGCTTTGCTGTGTTGCCCATGGAGTTTAAAATATACATATAGCAGGCTTGTGACATTCCCACTATTCATTTAAAAAAAAAAAAAGTATTTTATTCTGGTCCTAATGCCATGTCTGGTCTCCCCCACATAAATTTTGTGGCAGGCCCTGCATTTCACAGCATAAACCTACAGTGTTTTAGGATTAGTGTTGCCAGACAACAGTAATCCAAATTCTAGTTTGGATTACTAGATTACTAATTTTACTATTACTAATAACCTACAATTCTGTCTTTTCATACAAATTTCCACAGATGCATTAGGTAATTCAGCAGAGAGCATCCACACCGTATTTCCGCAGGAAATACAAATTTTCTAGTTGAGTGTGCCTCTGAAAGAGCTGCTGACCACTGCTGCCCTGATAGCTGGGCAGTAATAAACCCTAAGACAGAAACACTCTTTTGTGCAGAAACAACTCAAACAACAGATACACACGTGGTTTTTAAGAGAACTTGACACATCTAGCAGTTTTCTCATCTTTAGAATGTTCCCAGATCTTTTGTAGTCATGTGCAGATAGTTTTCACAATGGGAAAAACATGGTTTGATTAATTAAAATTGTATTGTGTCATTTTTGGCTTAAATCTAAATAAATAAATACATTTTATTTGATAGGGATGATGCACTTGGATACACTAAAATGGTAAAAATGGCTCAAAGGATTTCTACACAACATTCAGTCTTTCATACACTGATGACATTGGCTGCAAGGTGCCAACTGCTCTTTAGAAGTGACAAATCACATTCACATACTGATGGTACAGCCTTTAGGAGCTCTTTGGGGTTCAGTATCTTGCCTAAGGATACTTAGAAATTGAACCACTGATCTTCTGATTAGTGGGCCACTCCTTCACCACTCATTCTACCTCTTGAGCCACTGGGGAGTGGAGCGCAGTCACAAGATCACAATTTTTACATAGAAATGACAAGGGTGTTGATCCAGACAAGAGACTGACGTGTTAAACTGACATCAGATTAAACTAGATCAAAAGAGGTGCATGACTGACAGGGAGATTAGAGTGGGATGAGTCCACTACAAATAGAACTGAAAATACTACAGGGCAGCTTCACTAATTTCAACCAAATGAAAAGTTTGTCTTGATTGTGTCTGAGATATATTTTGTTAAATAAACATGTACAATGTTTGGTCATATTTTACCATGGCAGGGCTGTATTTGGAGCCATTTTCATGTGTTTGTGGCAACTTTTCTCTAATATGATAATTATAATTATCATATCACAATTATCATTATTAAGTCATTGTTTACCTTTATAGACAGAGAGGAGAAATGGATGGAAAACACTAAAGGCAAATGGAAATTAAATGTGGTATAGCATTGAAACAAGTTGAGGGTGTGAACAATTTGGAATGTAGAGTTCACCTGAAACAAAAACATGAATAAGAATCTCTGTATCAGCGCCAAGGACAGAATATATATATGTCACTTTAATTTGCCAGGTATGTGTACACACACAAGAAATTTGACTGTGGTTACACTTTGCTCTCATACTACAAACATATATAGACATATGTACAGTTAACATAACAAAACAGAAAAACATATTTATGAAACATGTACATTAAGACTATGAGTGATTCCCCTTCTGTCTGTGCACATACACTCTGCTGTACTTTGGTCTGCACTTTGTGTTAAGACTTGACTCCAAATATTTTTCTTGAATTGAGCTGAGCAGTTTGTTATTCACCGTTTCAGAGTGGACACCATTGGGCGTTTGGAGCAGCAGTCAAACCCGCTGTCATCCCTACCCGCACGCGCCACTGGCTGCGCGCGCTGACAATCAGGGAAATTGCCATTACGTCATAGCGGTGTGGTAGGCGATTGGTTGGACGCTCTGCATAATCTCACCGCCGAGTAGCGAAGGTTTTGTTCACCATGTTGGATAAACTGCTCATTTTATTTGCCTTGTGACCAGTACTTTCATCATGTTAGTGACAGCGGAGCGTCGTGGGCACTAAGTGTTCGAAAGAGTCCGGGAAGCTTCGTCTCCACCGACAGACAGCAGGCTCACCGACACGAACGAAAGGACTACTGTTTTGATTTGGCTACACAGACACCGATGAGCTAGCTCCAATCTGTCAGCTTGAATTCTGCCTTCCCTGTAGCTGCTGGCAGCAGGACCTTTTATCCCGCATTAGGATTGAACTTTTCCCGCATTGTTTTTTTCGTGTCCCTGGAAGTGTGCAAATGAGCGGCGAGCGGACGGTGTAAAGCATACTCAACACAAGTGTCGATGGGGGAAATAAGTTGGCTGGCAGGCGTCTGCGAGGATTTCTCTTCTCTTCATTTTTTGAGTCATGGTCGAGGCTTCGTCACTCTGTCACAATGATGAGGATTTCTTTGCAGGCGCGCGGCTTGTCGGATTGCTCTAATAATATGTGAGTGGAGTGGATGGCCGAGGCCTGGGCCTGCCTGCCTGCTGCCTGCCTGCGTGAGCTGTTGTATTGTGGCCTGGGCTGAGATACACCTCTGCAACGGATCAGCAGCGTTAATTACGGCTCGAAGATTAGCCCTGTTGCGAACTGTCTGTCCTGCGCACACATCTGAAGAAGGATTCAGTTTGGATTAATAGATGCGATTTCCAACACGTGGGGAGCCCCAGGAGTGGGAAGAGAAACGGCGCTGGACCAGAGCGTGTGGCAAACTTGGACACTAAAGATGAATGCACTGCTTCCCATGTGACACGCTTTAGATCACACTGTTCTATCAAGACGGGGAAGCTGAATTCATCAGGAGGGAGGGAGTGCCACCTCTAACATGAGGAACATCTAGGGCCATCGACTTTTTTATTTATTGAGGGGGGTGCGGGTTAGTTTCATTAATCATTGTTAGTAGTGACACTTTTAGGGCTGCACAGATTTTTCTACTTGTGTGGTCACTGCTACATTATACATGCTCATGATATGATATGATATGATTTCCGTTATTAGCCCCGGGCTACAGTCACCTAATGGTGTGCAAGCCAGAAAATTAATGTTGAGGAAGTGGGTCAGATTCTTGTTGGCGTTATGATAAGGAGGCTCACCAGAGTGCTTTATCTCCCCACAGATTCAAAGTGAACCCCAAATCAGTTTCCTGATTTGGGGTTCTCTAAGTTTGCGCAGTCGTAGTGTTGCAGCCTGGTAACATCCTTATCACTTCTAGCAGTAGGAGGCGTTTCAACATCATTGAATGGCTACAAATGTTACAAAAATGATGGCTGCTTACAACGGTGGCTCCTCAGCAGTGGCTGCCCATCATCCGCATCACCACCACCAGCTCCAGCACCTTCCGCCTCCCCACATGCACCACCACCACACGGGCCAGCATCACTTGCAGCACCCGGGCTCTGCAGCCGCTGTGCACACGGTTCAGCAGCACACCTCCACAGCTGCTGCTGCGGCGGTGATGCTCAACCCTGGCCAGCAGCAGCCCTACTTTCCCTCTCCTGCCCCCGGACAAGCCCCCGGACCGGCGGCGGCGGCAGCTCCTGCCCAGGTTCAGGCTGCTGCCGCTGTCAAGGCTCACCACCACCACCACCACCATCAACAGCATCAACAGCAACACACGCACCACCTACAACCGCAACTGGACATAGAGCCTGACAGGCCCATCGGCTATGGAGCGTTTGGGGTTGTCTGGTAAGTGCACTGCACTACAAGTTTGAGCATTCATGCATGTTGTAGCACATTATACTCCAGTCATGTGACCTGGGTTACTTAGTGTTAAAGCTATTTATTTCAGTATCATGTGAAAATGAACTTGTACTCTTTAGACTTAATTCTTCATACTGGCATCATGTTGTCACTGCAAACATGCCAGATATCATCACTGCAACTTTACTTGGCAGTAATGCCATCTTGTATATATGTGAAGTGACAAGAGGAATCTGTAAAGAACTTGTGATGTGATGAATTATCTCCAGGAACTTTCATGTGTCTGCAGCTTGGTATTTATACTGTAGTGGCATGAATGTCTAAATGATGGTAAAAATGTATTGAGCAGTCTACATATTATAGCAGACAATGATCAGCTGTCATGTATCCATGCAGCAAGGAAACGTAATCCATTGCCTGCATTTATTAACCAGTGGAAAAGGTCAATGCCAGTTAGCACTATGATGTCAAGTGACATCACTTGGGTAATCTCAGTTTAGCTTGAAGTTAAGAACTGCATATCTGGAGTCCAAAAGATGTGGACCTTCATCAGACAGGAATGGTCTAATACAAGTTGCATTATGGGCCATGTAGGATCCAGTGTTTTGGGAGCTTGACTACACTTTGTCCTAAATACCAAAGTCAGAATATAGTTTTATTTTATATTATACTTTTTTGCTTGCTTAAAGTTTAGACATTAGATATGAGCTACAGCACAAAAACAAGGTAGGTTTCATTAACCTGTGCATGCGTCATGTGAGTGAAAGGAATAGTAATGTTGACGAGGACAGCGAGATTAACAAAAGAAAATAAATGTAAGAAAGAAGGCATGATGAAGTCAACAATGATGGAAACAAGAAGAGACTGAACTAAAAGAATGAAGATGATGTGGAGCTTTCTCAGAAAAAAAAAAAACACACTTCTGTTGACATGCAAGTGTGTGTCTGTGCATCGGTGCATCCCTACAAGAATCAAATGGAAATAGAGAAATTTCTGTTGTTTCATTTTTCACTTGAGAGCCTGCTCTCACTAATCTAGTGTTGCAGGCTAGCAAACATGTATTCCACTTGTATTTGACCTATCGATATCCTGCTGCAGTCACAGGTTAATCACTGATTGTTCTTTACATTGCAGTTAAACCAGAAAATTACACATTTAAGCTCTCTTTTAAGACTAGTTGTTTGTTATATAAATGTTATTTAATAATATTCAAATGGGTAATAATAATAAGTGTTTAAAAAAGGTTTCTCATGTCATGTTCATCAAATGCCATTTAGAGAGCCAAACCAACACTGAATGAACCAGTTTTGTGTTTGTATCCACAGCCTGATATATCTTCTTCCTCTGTGCCATAGGGTTCCATTGTTGCCCAAAAGCTATTAAAAACACATCAATGAACCATAGTGCTGCACTGGGTGACATGTTCATTCATTACCATGAACGCAGACAGTGTAGTTTATTTTGACTGAATCCCATATACACTGTCCTGCTTTCCCCTGCAGTTTGTGTAATGTTCAATAAAAACTATCGAGCAGCTGTTTACGGCAGTGATTCTCAACTGGGGGTCCACAGACACCTAGTGGTCTGTGGTGTAATTGCAAGGGGTCCGTGAAAATAAAATATCTTAAAAAAAAAAAAAATAAATATCCTATGACATTTATAGAAATGACATTATTTTATTCAAATGTGGCTGAGACCTTTTATCTAGCTAAACTACAGAGTATATATAAAAATATTTGCAGGAAGCTGATAAAAACTCATTAGCTTGCAAGGTTCAGGTTAGCGCTCAAAATTAAGCTGTTACAAACAAATGAAGCAGATGATAAGCACAGGAAGAAGAAGAAGAAGAGAGACTGTATAAAGAATACGTCATGTTGGGATTTACTGCAACTGATTCGGACCCTCAGCAGCCTCTGTGTTTTTTATGTGGAGAGGTGCTTTCTAACCGTGCCATGAAACCGGCACACATGCAGCGGCATCTGAGCATTACGCATCAATCATCCATGGGCACTGCTGACTTTTTCACGCGAAAATTGTCCGAGTTCAAGGGGGGCGCAACATCACATGTGTGCCGTATGTCAGACTACAGCAACTTCCCTCCAAGATTCTTACCAGGTTTGCTTGTCGCCAAAGCTAAAAAGCCATACACAATACATAATTGCACCCATACAGCCATACAGCCATACATAATTGCACCAGCTGCAGCTATCCTAGCTGAAACCATGGTGGATAAAAAAGCCGCAGATGCAATGCGAGATGAGATGGCTGGTGACATTGTTCAACAGGTGACCGACAAACTGAAAAGAGTGGGATCTTTTGCGGTACAGTTAGACGAGTCTACTGACATGAATGCAGAAGCCCAGTTGGTCATGTTTGCTCTTTTTAAAGATGACACAGTCAACGATATAGTTGAACACATCGTCCTCTGCAAGCCAGAACAGAAGTGATACATACATACATACATACATACACACACATATAT
>JAATJX010002817.1:0-13807 GCA_028641955.1 Protonibea diacanthus | reverse complement strand
TATATACCATATAAAAGATATATATATATATATATAAATCCAATTTATAATATAATAGTGTGCAAACAACTGCCTAAAGTGATTGATTGTTTGAGGGAGGCATTATAGAGTTTTACGACCACAGGTAGGAATGATTTCCTGTGTCGCTCTGTGGTGCATCTGGATGAGAGGTGTTTATCGCTGAAGGAGCTCCTAGCTCCTCAGCTGGGCCAGTGTATCATAGAGAGGATGTGACACATTGTCCAGCATGGACTTAAGCCTAGCCAGCATACTCCTCTCTGTCACAGTCGTCCAGCTCCTCCCCCACAATCTCTCCTGATCAATTTATTAAGTCTGTTAGTGTCAGCAATCCTGTGACAGCGAAGAAGATCTCACTGGCCACAACAGACTCATAGAACATCCTCAGCATTGTCCAGCAGATGTTAAAGGATCTCATCCTCCTTAGGAAGAAGAGTCTGCTTTGGCCCTTTTTGTAGACAGCCTATGTGTTTCTTGTCTCCAGTCCAGCTTATCATTCAAGTACACCCCCATGTACTTATACTCCTCTACATTGTCCACAGGACGCCCTGGATGGAAACAGGGGTCACTGGTGTTTTCGCCTTCCTCAGATCCACTATTAGCTCCTTCGTCTTTGTCACATTAAGCTGCAGATGGTTCAGCTCAGTCCAAGTGACTAAGTTGCTCACAGTGTGTTCTTAATGCCTCGACAATGAAAATGATCAAAATTGCTTTAGATTTAGTTTTAGATTTACTGTGTGGAAGGGGCAGGACCACGAAATTCGGCGTGCTTTGGCGTGCTTTCATGAAATTTTGACGTGCTACAACTTTGCGAAAAATACTCCAATCTTCCCCAAACCTCTGATATATAATGGCAGTCTGGCCTAGAACACATTTCCATAACAACATTTGGTGATTTTCACAGTGCCACCTGTTGGCGACATGTGTCAAGTGTCATATTTTACTTGACGATAGATTTCTCCAAAGTGTTTGAGTATATCCACCTCAAACTAGGTGTGGATGTTGTCAAGGCCTTGGTGTTGATATTTGAGAAATAATTTCAACTTTTCATCAGAGGGCGTGGCCGTGGCGGCCCGTCAAAGTTATGATCACCGATTTTTTTCAAAAAAATCTGTGACTCCATTGACTTCATGGCTGATTTTCAGGCAAAAGTGTTGGGCTTTCATATACTTTCTCCAAGCTGTCTGAAACTTCTTGTGGTTATTAAGACCAATATTATGCAAATTTCGGGGCGGGACAAAATCACTCTATAGTGCCCCTTTGAACTTTTTTTTGAGGCAGCCCTGCCACAGTTTTGGACAAAGAGTTATGAAATCTCAGCCGAATTGTAGAAGATGGCAAGGCCTACATAAAAGTCTTTTGGATCAATGGGCTAAAATTAACAGGAAGCGAGATATTTAAAAATGAATATCACATATATTTTTGGTGTTTTGGTCTGGTTGAGAAGGAGTCATATTTGAGCAAACTCCTCCTAGATTTGGTCAGATTGGGTTCAACCTTGCTAGGTGTGTTCATATAGACTTCCTGAGTAAAAGTAATCAAAATTATGAATTTTGAGTAAACTGTGTGGGCATGGTGCTCCATCAAATTTGACCCTTTGATCCAATTTGCCCCCTGCATGTGGTCTATTTTACCAAATTCCTCCTAGGGATTTTATCAGATCTAATTGAAACTTGGCGTGTGTGTTCTTAAGGCCTTGAAAAGTTATCAAAATTATGAATTTTGATGAAACAGTGTGGGTGTGGCTATTTTGTCAAATTTGAAAAATGTGAAAGAAAGAAATGTCAAAGAAAAATGTGGTAGCTTTTTATATTCTGTTTTAACAAACTCCTCCCAGGGACTTCATCTGATTAACTTAAAACTTTCCCGACATGCGCACATGCCAACGTGCACACATGCGTGAGGGCCCATTCAACACCGCTTGCGGCTTTAATTTTGGTATTATTCCTGTATTACTCCTGCTTCTCTGAGAATTACACTCACAGCTCCAGGAACAATACATTTGCAGGTATCCTTTCAAGGCTGAAAAGATACTGTCCTTCACACTTGGAAGGAGTCCTAGTGTTAAAAGAAGTGGGAATTCTAATACTTTCAGACCCGCAAAAGGTCACCTACAGAACAGCCCTGTTTAGACGGCTAAAAGTCTTTTATAGTAAACAGCCTTGTGCATCATTCCTTTGCTCTGTCCTCCTCCCCTCTGCTTCCGATGTGAAGAGACTAATTAACTGTAGATAGGTAGTAAGATGGTTCTAGCTCTACTGGTAATGTAAAAGGTTGAAGGGGACACAGCGCAAAATTACTGCTTGACTGCTCCTGTGAGTGGGCGTAGCTTGAAATGATCTCATCACTGCATCAGGAGCTGGACCAGCTGCATACAAAATTATATCACATAAATGAATATGGGAGTTTGTAAGAGCAATAACATTAATTAATATGGAGGAGATAGTGGGACCAAGTATTGAGATGCAAGGGTTTATTTGAGAAGAAGGAATGATCCATAGAGTCGAATGATTTTGCTAAGTAATAAATATTGCCAAACAATATTGTTTGGTGTGCAGTGCAGATGATGCATATGGCTTGATGCATATCATCTCTGCATTTTAGGCCTATACATTGCCTACCTGCAAGAGGTTAAAGGTGGGGTAGGAGATGTTGGGAAAATGGTTCCAGCAAGCTATATTTTGAAAATACACACCCATGCCTTTTTGTCAGACCTCTCCTCGAAACCATGCCTTCAAAGTAATGGTAGGGTCTCTATTCGTTCACGAATGGGTGAACACGCAGAGGGGGAGGGAGAAGCGGACTGAAGTTTGATGGATGTGTCAGGATCCAATTGTAATGAGCAGCCCGCTCAATGCGATTAGACAGTGTTTTCCATGATTTCGCCCTCTAGACGGGACTAAAACATTTAATTTTTTTTGACAAACCTTCTATTTTACTGGCTGCAATGGAGTTGTGATGGGGTTTTCAAGCAATATGGTAAAAAATGCTCCAGAAAAAAATCTCCTATCCCATCTTTAATTGTTTATTGTTTAAAAGGAAACCCACAGTTTTCTTTTGTACAATTCAGTTTATAATCAGCAAAAAAAAAAAAACACTTTTGTTTTTGCTCTAATTTTTTACAAGTTCAAGTAAAAGCTCTAAAAACACAAATTTATCAAAAATTTGTTTTAGTGAGCACTACTTTGCCAAATGATACCCCTGACAGGTTTGGCTATGACACAGGTGAGCCTTTGACTGGTCGCAATAAAATGACACTCTAAAATGTGCAGTTTTATTTTGAGAAAAGACATTTATTGGGCACTTAATTATTGCTTTTTCATGTAGGGCACACGTATTCTTACCCTGGAGAAGAAAGTCATGACCTATCCTACTCTGCCTCTGATAGGTTGGTAGTCATTGTATTTGTTGGAATATCATATGCCCATCAAAGAAAGGAAAATGCTAAATTTGAATGGAGAAGGGAACAGAAACTATAAACTCTACAGAGGAAGTTATATGCAGAGAGGACTACACCAGAGGCCTGCGGCTATGCAATATAACCTAAAGTGGATTAAAAAATGAAGGCTGAAAGCTATACTCTCAAGTGTGGACTGTGTACGTATATGGTAGATTGTTTTGTTAGGGCCTGAGTGCCGAACAGCGAAAGCCCTATTGTATCCTTAGGATTTTTCTTAACTCAAGCAGTAAAGTATGCTGAAATTTTTATAATCTGGAAGTCTCATGGGCACTCGGACCGCTCCACAGTGCCACCTACAAAATCTTGTACAGAGCCTCCGCCATTGACAAAATTTCACAGAGACATGGCTTTCGGTGGCAACATGTATCTCCCCCAGGCCTACAAAAAAGTCTCTTGGTGACCCGGGCTACAACATGCGTATGGCGTCCATTTTGTTTCAAAGTTGGTGTTTTGGTGTTTTTGGGGTCATTTCCAGGGGTCATATTTGAACGAACTCCTCCTAGGGCTTTCATCCTATCTTTTTGAAACTTGGCGTGTGTATTCTTTAGGCCTTGACAATGAAAAGTTGTCAAAATCATGAGTTTTGGATTTACTGTGTGGGAGGGGCGGGGCCACGAAATTCTGCGTGTTTTCATGAAATTTTGACGTACTATAACTTGGTGAATAATACTCCAATCTTCCCCAAACCTCTGATATATACTGGCAGTCTGGCCTAGAACAACATTTGGTGATTTTCACAGCGCCTCCTAGTGGCGATAGAAAAAAAACACCTTTTCGAGATGATGTCCAGCTCAGACAATATTGACCGTACGGTGCTGAAACTGAGGGAACATATCAGAAACGGCCCTGGGAAGAAACCCTCCAAAAATGGTGAGTTTTTGAGAAACTATGTAAACACTGCGGCCCGTCAAAGTCAAAAGTGCAGAATTTTTTTCGCAAAATATGTAACTCCATTGACTTTTTTGAGGCAAAACTGTTGGGCTTTCATATACTTTGTCAGAGCTATCTGAAACTTCTTGTGGTTATTAAGACCAATGTTATGCAAATTTCTGCTGCATAATTAATTAGGGGGTGGGGCAAAATTGCTCCATAGCGCCGCCTTGAACTTTTCTTTGAGGCAGCCCCGCCACAGTTTTGGACACAGAGTTATGAAACCTGAGCCAAATTGTAGAACCTGGCAAGACCTACAAAAAAGTCTCTTGGAGCAATGGGCTAAAATTAACAGAAAGTGAGATATTTAAGAATGAAAATCACCATTTTTGGTGTTTCAGGCTGGTCGAGAAGGGGTCATATTTGAATGAACTCCTCCTAGGGATTTTATCCAATTGACTTCAAACTTGGTAGTTGCATTCATATAGACTTCCTGAGTAAAAGTTATCAAAAGTATGAATTTTGATGAAACGGTGTGGGTGTGGCACTGTGTCAAATTTGACCCTTTGACCCAATTCTGGCAAATGTGTGTGGTCAATTTGAACAAACTCCTCCTGGGGATTTTATCCAAGCCACTTCAAGCTTGGTAGGTGTGTTCATATAGACCTGAAGATTACAAGTTATCAAAATTCTGAATTTTGATGAAACGGTGTGGGTGTGGCGCTCCATCAAATTTGACCCTTTGACCCAATTCTGGCAAATGTGTGTGGGCTATTTTGGCAAACTCCTACTACGGATTTCATTCCATCTAAATGAAACTTGATGTGTGTGTTCTTAAGGCCTTGACTATGAAAAGTTATGAAAATTGTGAATTTTGATGAAAGACAGAGAAAGAGAGAAAATGCTGAAACCACTAATTTTAGCATTAGCCGCTCATGTTAGCAATTAGCATGATGCGCTAGCCACTAATTTTAGCATTGGCTGCTAATGTTAGCAATGATCATGCTTTTTAGCCACTAAAATTAAATAAATGCTAATGCTAACATGCTAATGCTACCACTAATGCTACCACTAATTTCTAGCCACTAAAAATTAACATTAGCTGCTAATGTTAGCAATTAGCATGACGCGCTAGCCACTAATTTTAGCATTGGCTGCTAATGTTACCAATTAGCATGTCTTTTTAGCCACTAAAAATTAAATAGATGCTAATGCTAACAGCCACTGACGTACTAGCTGCTCTGCTGTCTCTCTCGCTCTCTCATTTTAGATAGAAAAGTTCAAATTAACTGCCAATAACTGCTAAAATGGCCACTGCCATATTTTCCAACATTTATTGTGTTTTGAAAGAAAACATGGAATAGCCTTTACACAGACTTTAAGATGTGTTACAGATACGGCAACCTCCGTGCTGAGAAATTAAGCCAATGCTAAAACTGCTAAAGTTGCTAAAAACTGTAATTCTCTGAGCACCCGCTTGAGTCAGGCTATGAGTCAACTCCTCCAGAAGAGCCCATATTAAAATTCCCCAATTTAACAGCAGAACAGCTGTCTAACCTGTCTCAAGAGAATTACAGTTTTGTGCACTATAATCCCTTCCTAATGTCACTTCATGAGATGGAGGACAAAAATTCTGTGTCCAAATTCTGTATGAAAAATTAACAAAGGTGGTGTTGTTGTTCAGCCATAGAGCATCCGCCTACGGTCAGTTGCTTGGTCCTCGCTGCAGCGCCCAGGGTTTGAATCCAACCTGCGGCCCTTGCTGCATCACAGGGCATCTTGCCACTCTTCTTCAGCCATCTCTGTCGACAAAGCTGGAAAGGCAAAAAATATACAGTATAAATATCTAAAAGAAAATTAATTGTGTTTAGTAGAAGCTGCGAAGAGGTCATAGTCGGGTTATATCATTTTTTTGTTTAATTAATCTTTCTTCTTCGTATTTCCATGAAAAGTGTTTCCTTGTTGAGGTTTGTTGCTGGAATAAAACAACATTGAATGGAGCCACACCGCCTTAACAACAATGTCAACTTCTTAATTTCTGTAACTCAGACAGCCAGTTCACATATTAGCTTCAACTGAATTTACATATGCATTTTTATGAAACAAGGGATTGTGAATTTGTCCCCTATTTCATAATTGGGTCATACTTAGAGATAGAGAGGTCACCAGTAACTCTTTCATTGTAGGCTACATATCACATTTTGCATTGTGGCTGGAGACAGACAAGAAAAAAAATGCTAATGCTAACACACACTGACGTATTTCACAGCTTGTCTCTCTCGCTCTCTCATTTTAGATAGAAAAGTTCAATTAACTGCCAATAACTGCTAAAATGGCCACTGCCGGGCAGTTACTGCGCCTGTTAGAATGTCAGTTGGAAGACAGAGAGAGAGAGAGAAAGAGAGAAAGAGAGAGAAAATGTTGAGACCACGTCTCTAACAGGAAGGATTTCTGGCCAAACCAGATTTCCCCAAGCATTGAACCGGCTTAACTTTGGGCATCTTGAGCTCTTCCCGAACGCCTATGCCATGCAGTTTGTGTAAAATGAAATGACCTATTAAAATTCGATTCAAAGAAAGCTTACTTCTGCTTTCCTCCAGAAATTCTTCTCCTTTAACATGGCAGTGATGGGTAAGCATATAAATCTTTGTGTCTGATGCCAAACTATAATACTGACTGTTGTAGCCATTTTTTTTTCGTGTGGTAATGTGGGTGTGGTAATGTTGGGGTGTTGTGGTTGTGACGTCACTCAGCACAGCTGACTGATTCACACGTGAATGAATCAGGAGTGAAGGTTAGAAAGGAAGTCACAGATGGACAGGTGGCAGGGAAAAATCACAACTTAGGAAGTAGAAAGCCACACAGTTTTGTAACTGTGCATGTGTGTGTGTATAGATTAAAGGTGCTGTGCGTTTTATCTGATCACTTCAGTTTTGGTTAACGAGCACGAGTTTTAAGTCATCCATCATTCATTCATTCAGTACACCCAGAGTTTTTTGTAGTTGTCATTAATTTGCATTAATAAAACATCAAAGCATTCTTTCTGAAGATCTGTTGTTTTTTTTTGCCACCACAAGGAGCAAAGGATCAAATTCCTCAAGTGGCTTTTTTTGTTTTTTCGGATTGCTACTACACTGACAGCTTTAGCAGACGCACCTGTGTGAGAAGACAAATTTTCCTACGCTTATCTATAAATTATGTCTGTAGTGTGAATTTGTACACAGGAACAGTTTCATTTTATTTTTGACTGATTTTTCTCTCCTCACTCTAGGTTGATGATGTCATTCACTCTAGCACAAACATTCGGCAAGAATACACACCCATTATAAACCCAGAAATTTGAGCAAAACCTGCTCAACTTTGAGCCTCGGCTGCAAAAGGTGTCGATAAGTGACGTGAATCAATGAGAGGAAGGCAAGAGTACCTACATTTTAAAGTTTAAAATGAAGTCTCTCGTGAAAGTATGCCAGAGCAGTTCATTGTTGAAAATGAAATTTTTCAGTTTTTCGCAGTTATTCGCTAATTTTTTTCTTTTTTCTACACAGGTAAAAGCACAGATTCGGGATGAAAACACACGCTTTGATATATCATTAGTTGGGGTCCTTCTCACGTTTGGGCCGCATTAATTACCAAAAGGCGGAAAATGAATAATAAAACTGCTAAGAAACATGCCGAAGACAATAGTTGCCTCGCAATACAGGTGCACTGCACTAATAATAATAATAATAAAGATTTGAAGAATAGTGTGGGCACCTTCTGGCCCCTACACTCAATAAAACCGCCATGAAACACGCAGAAGATTAATAGCTGCCTCGCGGCTCATGGCTTTCTAGGTATAGAGTAGGTGCTCTGTGTCGCAGGCACTAGACACTTAATATAAACTACAGGGATATGAGGTAGTGTACTCGCGTCAGTCCTCAATAGCTCCAGTCCAGCAGAGAGGCAGGTTGTAGTACAGCTAAAGTTTCTCTGCATTCTTCCTTCAAAGGTCTCATAAATATTCCTCGTGGTGCTGAACACTCTTCAACACAATAATAGGTTTTTGCTGCCCGAACGCTGTTCGCACTCGGCCAAAAAAATAAATAAATATCTTCGAATTAATGGATTTCAGACCGCGCTCGGGCCCTAATGAAAAAATAAATAAATATAATAAAAATAAATAAACATTCAAATTCAATTTAGCAATGGATAACGCTATATGCTACAAATGATACATAGTTTTTCCAAATAACATGTTATGAGAGATGATACGCCCTACTGCTATAACTGTCACGCCTCATTAAAGAAATACATCTTCAGGGTCACATTGTCAAGAGTTAAACCGACAGTCAGTCAACTATACTGTAACAACTAACGATTAGCTAAATTCTGCCACTCGGGCTTATTATCGAATAGCAGCAAAACTGACATGGTAGTTATGAATTTTGTTATGCTTATTGAGTTTAGAGAACTGATGGGATGTTCTTTAACTGCTATTCAAGCAAATGTATGTCTCGTGACAGCTGCCAAACTTACCATGAACACACTTCACTGGTGATCTCAGTCGTGGATAACCTGCTCACTCTGCCCAACTCTGCTGGATCAGCTGATTGTAGGGTTTGTGGCATTCATGAGTGCCCTGGTGGACAACTATGCAACAGCAACACTCTTAACATGATTGGAAGAGTGTCTCGCCTGCTTTTAAAACGCTGATTCATTTATCAGCCATTATAAAATGCCAATACTCGATAGTTTGGAAAATATCGCCACTAATATCAGCCCAGGCTCGCTCTATTACCAACACACGTAAAGTCAGATCTGACTACATATATTACCTGGTCATAGCTATACCCACACTCACAGTTAGGGGCAGGGTATGTCACGCGTCGGTATGCTCACCTCATTGTGTTATAGTCTCATTTAGGACCGCCAAAAATCCTGGACTGGAAAACTGTGAAAATCTGTTTGAACCTCTTAACTCCACATTCTTCAGTAATACACCAAAGTCAATGTCAAAGCCAAAGTCAGCAATTATTTTCCAACATTTATTGTGTTTTGAAAGAAAACATGAATAGCCTTTACACAGACTTAAGATGTGTTGTAGACAACATAACTCCGTGCTGAGAAATTAAGCCAATGCTAAAAACTGCCAGTTGCTAAAAACTGTAAATTTGAGCACCCGCTGAGTCAGGCTACAGTAGAAGCGAGTCAACTCTCCAGAAGAGCCCATATTGTACTCCCAATTTAACAGCAGAACAGCTGTTCAACCTGTCTCAAGGAGAATTACAGTTTTAGCACTATAATCCCTTCCTAATGTCACTTCATGAGATGGAGGACAAAAATTCCCAGTCCAAATTCTGTATGAAAATTAATTAAAGGTGGTGTTGGTTAGGTTCAGTTGGTAGAGCATCCGCCATGTAATAAAGGTTTATCCCTGCTGCAGCGGCCCAGGTTTGAATCCAACCTGGCGTGCCCTTTGCTGCATCACAGGGCATTCTGTCACTCTTCAGCATTCTGTCGAATAAAGCTGGAAAGGCAAAAATATACAGTATAAATATCTAAAAGAAAATTAATTAATGTTTAGTAGAAGCATAAGAGTTTCAGCAGTCAAGTCATATCATTTTTTGTTTAATTAATCTTTCTTCCCTTTCGTGATTTCCATGAAAGGGTTTCTTGTTGAGGCTTGTTGCTGGAATAAAACAACATTGGAATGGACACACTTGCCTTAACAACAATGTCAACTTAATTTCTGTAACTCAGACAGCTGAAGTCTCATATTCGCTTCAACTAAATTTACATATGCATTTTTGCGTGAAACAAGGATTGTGAATTTGTCCCCTATTTCTTACAATTGGGTCATACTTAGAGATAGAGAGGTCACCAGTAACTCTTTCATTGTAGGCTACATATCACATTTTGCATTGTATTGAGACAGACAAGAAAAAAAAACCCTATCCATTCTAATCTATTTGAAACTAAAAAATGTTGGAAGAGACATTAAAAAACATATTAGGTAGGTTCATATTTGTAATTGGATGGAACACAGCAAACATCTGCAGACATATAAACACATAAATGTATATAGATTAATGTAGATTTGGGGTTTTAACAGGAAAACATAATGCATACATTACATGATTTAAACAGCATGGTTGTCTGTGGATGAATGTGCCAAAAGAAATAGTATATATATATATATTTTTTTTTTTTTTTTAACCATTTTTAGGGCTGGCCATCTCTGCAATAAGTCCCTCACCCTGAGGATTTCCTTGAACAATATCTCTGTGACACAGGACAAAGGTTGTTTACATGAACATTTCAATCAATATCTGGTTTATCTCTGCCTTTTCAACCTTATAGTTGTAGCCTCATTTGTTCCAGAGTGGCCTTCTCTCCTCTGGGAAACTTGGGTAGGTAGTTTTTCAGCTTCAGCTCTTTTGATGTTGGAACAGGGCTCATTTTCAGGGATTGTTAAGCAGACTTTCCATCCATACCATTCATTCCCACTTCCAACTTACTCTATTTGATACAGATGGTTTGAAGCTATACATTTTTTTAGCCATCTCAGTGGGTGTTCTATACTCAGCCAGTGCAGCCAGGATGAGGAGGGTCTCCAGTTTGGAAATCACTGATGTTGGCTTCATCAGACAGATCTGACCTGCACTGGGGTGACTGGCTACCAAGTATGAAGCAGCCAGGATGGAAGCGAGTTGCTCCCCCAAGAGTGTTCAAGTATTTCTAGGTCATTGTTCATGAGTAATGGGAAAAAAGCATGAGATGTACCAGCAGGTTGGTGTGGTGTTGGCACTGCACTGTTGGTACTGCAGACACTGTATCAAATGGTTGTGGGGAAGAGGGAGCTGAGCCAAAAAGCAAAGCTCTTGATTTCACTTCTCGGCCTTTTGGCTAAGATCAAGTATAGTATCCGTTCTTATCGGTTTAATATCTGATACGTCCCCCTACCCGGGGACCATATATTAAATTGATTTTTCGGAAAGGGAGATGGAATAGGGGCTTGCTCCGTCCACTCCATGCAACGACCCGGTATTGCAGTATCTCCGGGAACGGTGCAGCTGTGGTGGCTTGGGCATCTGATTAGGATGCCCTCTGGGTGCCTTCCTTTTGGAGGTGTTCTGGGAAAGTCCAACTAGGAGGAAACTCCGGGAGGAGGAAATGCGTAGTCCATCTAGCCTGGGAACTCCTCAGGATACCCAAGTAGGAGCTGGAATGCATTGCTGGGGAGTGGGACGTCTGAAATGCTCTCCTAAATTGCTTTCACTGCAACATGACCCTGGATAAGCAGAATAAAATGGATGGATACAGAACTAGACGTTTCAAGCAGAACACTCTTTCACACGCGCACTTGTTTACTTAGAGAGAACACATCTGTTGAAAACAGAACTGAGTGTTGTCCATTTGTTTTTGCAGTATTGTGTTTTTGGTGAAGTTGATTGCTATTTGCTGATTTTGTGTGTTGTTTGTTTTATATGATTTTGGCTTGTCTTTATTGTCATGGCATGGTCAAGTTAGACCTAAAAACACATTCTGACGTGTTTTAGCATCAAAGAGTCAATATTCCAAAGTCATTTAATTCTTCTGTTTCTGTTCTTGTTCTCTTCTTGTCTGTCTGATCCTTTATGTCTGTGTGTCTCAGGAGGTTTATTCCCCAGAGGTGCAGATCAGGAGTATAGTGCATTCAGAGTTGGTATGGTTCAGTTTGGGATGGCAGATTTCAGACTGACTCCACACATTGATAACCTGGAGGTGGCCAACAGCTTTGCTGTCACTAACTGCTGTAAGTATATATATTTTTTTATACTATAATGAACACAATTTGCATTATATACAGACGTGGACAAAATTGTTGGTACCCTTCGTTTAATGAAAGAAAAACTCACAATGGTCACAGAAATAACTTGAATCTGTAAAAAGTAATAATAAATAAAAATTCTATGAAATTTAACCAATGAAAGTCAGACATTGCTTTTCAACCATGCTTCAACAGAATTATTTAAAAAAATAAACTCATGAAACAGGCCTGGACAAAAATGATGGTACCCCATAAACTTAATATTTTGTTGCACAACCTTTTGCGGCAATCACTGCAATCAAACGATTCCTGTAACTGTCAATGAGACTTTTGCACCTCTCAGTAGGTATTTTGGCCCACTCCTCCTGCGCAAACTGCTCCAGTTGTCTCAGGTTTGAAGGGTGCCTTTTCCAGACGGCATGTTTCAGCTCCTTCCAAAGATGTTCAATAGGATTAAGGTCAGGGCTCATAGAAGGCCACTTTAGGATAGTCTAGTGTTTTCCTCTTAGCCATTCTTGGGTGTTTTTAGCTGTGTGTTTTGGGTCATTGTCCTGTAGCAAGACCCATGACCTGCGACTGAGACCAAGCTTTCTGACACTGGCCAGCATTTCTCTCTAGAATCCCTTGATAGTCTTGAGACTTCATTGTACCCTGCACAGATTCAAGACACCCTGTGCCAGATGCAGCAAAGCAGCCCCAGAACATAACAGAGCCTCCTCCATGTTTCACAGTAGGGACAGTGTTCTTTTCTTTATATGCTTCATTTTTTCGTCTGTGAACATAGAGCTGATGTGCCTTGCCAAAAAGTTCAATTTTTTTCTCATCTGTCCATAGGACATTCTCCCAGAAGCTGTGTGGCTTGTCAACATGTAGTTTGGCAAATTCCAGTCTGGCTTTTTATGACTTGTTTTCAACAATGGTGTCCTCTTTGGTCGTCTCCCATTAAGTCCACTTTGGCTCAAACAATGACGGATGGTGCGATCTGACACTGATGTTCCTTGAGCTTGAAGTTCACCTTTAATCTCTTTAGAAGTTTTTCTGGGCTCTTTTGTCACTATTCGTATTATCCGTCTCCTTGATTTGTCATCAATTTTCCTCCTGCAGCCATGTCCAGGGAGGTTGGCTACAGTCCCATGAATCTTAAATTTCTGAATAATATGTGCAACTGTTGTCACAGGAACATCAAGCTGCTTGGAGATGGTCTTATAGCCTTTACCTTTAAGATGCTTGTCGATAATTTTCTTTCTAATGTCCTGAGACAACTCTTTCCTTTGCTTCCTCTGGTCCATGTTGAGTGTGGTACACACCATGTCACCAAACAGCACAGTGACTACCTGTAGTCCTATATATAGACCCACTGACTGATTACTGCTTGTAGAGACCTGTGATGCTAATTAGTGGACACACCTTGAATTTACATGTCCCTTTGGTCACATTATTTTCAGTCTTTTCTAGGGGTACCATCATTTTTGTCCAGGCCTGTTTCATGAGTTTATTTTTTTAAATAATTCTGTTGAAGCATGGTTGAAAAGCAATGTCTGACTTCTTCATTGGTTAAATTTCATAGAATTTTTATTTATTGTTACTTTTTACAGATTCAAGTTATTTCTGTGACCATTGTGAGTTTTTCTTTCATTAAACAAAGGGTACCAACAATTTTGTCCACGTGT